>JAYESA010000004.1:253581254-253771254 GCA_036927795.1 Iris macrosiphon
ATATATATATATATATATATATATATATATATATATATATATATATATATATATATATATATATATATATATATATATATATATATATATATATATATATATATATATATATATATCAATTTAATACGTATAATGTATATATATAAGTGTATATCAGTAATTTTATACAAAATACGTATAAGTGTATATACACTAAATAGAAGTATATAAATATATATTTATATGTTATAAATATACATAACACACTTATTCATAACAACTATATTTAAGAATATACATGTATACATATATATGTACTAGTGAAAAATATACATTTGTTATATCTATATATATGTATATATATACTAAATAAAAAATACATATACTATATACTTGTATACATGTATATATATACATCAATACACACATACTAGAGTATACATATACCAATATGTATATAGTACATATATATACCAATATAATTATATCATTCACTAATATTAGTACATACTAATACACTAATTTAAATTATACTAGTATATTTTTATTAAATAGATATTATAAAAATAAACCAATATACATATATATATATATACCAATTAAATTAAAAACATACACATACATACACATTAATTAAATATATACATATACATTAATTATATATACATATACATTAATTATACACGTATATGTACGTATACTTTAATTATACACATACATATATCTACACATTAATTAAATATATACAAATACATATACATTAATTATATATACATATACATTAATTATACACGTATATGTACATATACTTTAATTATACACATACATTAACACAGTGAAGGAGGAAAGAGGGGTAGGAGACTCACAGGGGGTGGCCGCCGGGGTGGCTGCCGGGCTGCAGCAGGAGGCCGCCGGACTGGCTTCAAGTGGTGGTGGTGGTGATAGGTGAAGAGGGTGGTGGTGATAGGTGAAGAGGGTGGTGGTGTATGGTGAAGATGGTGGTGGTGTATGGTGATGGTGGTATAGGTCCGGGTGGCGGCTGGCCGGGAGTGGGGAGCTAGGAGGAGGTCGGGGGAGAAGTTGGCCATGGTGAAGCGGCCGGAGAGAATCAGTGAACAGTGGGAGAATGAGGGAGAAGTCAAGAGGAGTTGGGAGGTGGGGCAGTCGGGCTGAAGTGGTGGAGGAGCAGCAGCCGGGCTACTGTGGACAGCCGCGGGGGATGAATCGGGTGATTGGCCGGAGAAGGCTGTGTGGTGGTGGAGTAACGTGGACGGCTCGCCGGAGCGGGGAGCTAGGGGGATGAGGTCGGGGGAGATGGAGGGAGATGCACGGGGGCTCGACTGGGGAGTTGGAGCACCGGGGTGGCAGTCGGCTCGTGGCCGGGTGTCGGTTCGCCGGAGTGCGGGATGGAGGGAGAGCTCGGCGCAGGGGTGAATAGCAGAGGGAGAGGTGGAGGATGGCTCCTCCGACGGGTCGGCCGGAGAAGAGGGCCGGGAGGTCAGGGAGTTGCACAGTTGAGGGGTTGGGTTTTCCCCCCTCTACTTTAAATTCAAAAAAAACTAAAGGAAAGAATAAGAAGGGAAGAAGAAGAAGAAGAAGAAGAAGAAGAGAAAGAGAAAAGAGAAGATAAAATTCCTACATTGGAGTGAGGAGGGAGGAGAGAGAGAGAGGTGGGGGCTTGTTCCCTAGGTTTTTGGGGATTAGGACTTTCTTGGGAAGGGTGTGGGTGAGGTGAGTTTAAATAGTGAGAGAGGGTGTGGGAATGAAGGGTGAGGATGCACCCATTGAATGGATGGCCTAGATTTGTCATGAGGGATTCTTCATGTGGGTGAGGGTTGGGTTGACTAGTCAATATTAGGGCTCCTCCATTGGTTTAAACCAATGGGGTATTGACACCAAATACATATTTGCAAATTAGCCCCCTTAAATTTGGGTATTTGCACAGATGCATAAAATGATAAAAAATTGGTGGGCGATTCGGTGTTTGGCATTTTGTAGAGTGAGGGGGCGTTGTGTGTTTGGTATGGGCTCAATTAGCAGGGCACTGGAATTAAATTGGGATTTACGGAATCAGTTAAAATGGTATCCTCAAATTAATTACAAATAAATGCAAGCTGTGTTCTAAAATTAATTAGGAGGACATGGGGCCAAAATCAGGTACGGTCATCAATACCATTAGTGAAGGAGACTCAGAACAGAATATTTCCCTAATTTGGGTTGCACGAAAAATAGGTCAAGATTGCCTCCAATTTCAATTGGAACGCACAACGATACAAAGTAGGAATTTATTTAGGAATTAAATAAACGTCCGCGATGATTTTTGTGCGGCTAAAAATAAGATACAGTGAGCTATATTATGAGTTACAAAAATAGCAGAATGGAAGGTGGTCATGTCTAGGGCAAGATTGTGAAATTTGTTGGAAGACAAAAGCTAGGGTAGCGCTCCAAATATCAAAGCAAGGGCAGGGCACAATAATTAAATAAATTACGGTAGTTAATTACAATCTCTACTAAATAAATTCTAAATAAAATAATTAAATACATAATCCCATAATTCGGACAGGTGTTCATCTACTGGGCTTCTAGGTCAAGTCTACCAGCTCAACCATAAATGAACACCGTATATAATAATATATTTAATTACACATCTCACATAATTACTTAAATTAAATATACTTATCATGCAATTACTTAATTGTAACTACCATAATATTAAATATTATAAAAAGTCAAAAATATCCCTGTTTTCGGAACGTAGTAGTGACATATATTACTGGAGGCCTCTGTCGTTCAAAAGACGACATGCTTTATAGGCCCCTAGATCTCCAAGAGAACCATGCCAATCCTATTTTATCCAAATAGCCCACGCATTGGGAAAGTTATTCTTAAACTGCATTCACTTAGACGGTTAGGCGACCCATTAGATATTTATTTTAGTACTTTATTGGCATGCTTCTATGTATCTTGTTATGTCCCTCTGAGGACCTGGTCCCTTTCCAGGTGTAGATGTTCATGAGTATTCATAGGAGCGCAGATCCGGACTTGCTACGTATATTTCGAGGAGGTCTTCTCTTTGAGTCTCAGTACTTGTTAGTGTTGTAATTATATTGTGTTTGCTTTTACATTCTAGTTTGGTAGTAGATTTGTTTCCACCCAACTATCATCTTTAGATACTTTATATTGAGATCTAGTTTTATAGATATTGGTTATTTATTTATATTTAATTTTTTGTGGATGAGATTTAGATTATACCCTGTGACTTGTGATGGATTTATACCACTTGTGGATTGATATTCATAAGACATCATACGTATGCGTTATGGTTTCCATATATTGGAGTGCCATAACCATGCGACTGGCATGCTTATGTGTCCTAGTCCTACGTATTTTGGGACTGGGGCATAACATATTTTTAGTGGTGGCCCATGCAGGTCGAGAGCATATTGTCTCGGTTATATTACTGTACCGAGCAAGCCTGCAATTAGGATTAGAGTATAGGATCTCATCCATAATTGACTATGATTCACCATTCTTCCAATCTGTTCTATTTGAATGACTGTATCCTACTTGATTCATGTACTTCCCTATAGTTCTTTGAGTATAGCCTTCTGCTAGAATATAGGAACCCTTGTTGTTAGATGATAACTAGGGTAACACACCTATTAAGAGTACAACTAGAATGTAGACACATCACTAAGTTCAGAATGTTTAGTGAACCCTAGTATCCCTTATCTATAGATTGGTTTACCATTATCCCTTGATACAATTATAAAGGACTTGAGAGTAGTATAGACACTACTAGGTTAGTTAAAAATTTAACCATATTATTTGACCCTAGCATTGAGGAACCAATAGAATTTCGAGGTTGAACATTAGGACTAAACCTAACTTTCATAGTGACTTTCATAGTGAGATAATATTAGAACTATAAATTTAGCTCCTTGTCATATTATTAAGCAGATAGTACCTTAGGAAGCCAAGAGAAATATAATCAACACTTTTTCCTTGATCATACCTCGAACATAGCAACTAGCATACCACTCCCCCTTAGAAAACTATCTAAAGTCTTTCTATTTTAATTTTATATCTTGTTCCTCTGCAACCTTAACGTTCGCTAACTGTGCGACGACTAAATTATGTTCTTCTTTTCTTCATCTTTCAACTCGTGTCACCTGACACTTCTAATTATAGACCGAGTGATTTTATTCTATGTTAGGATATATAGTTTTCTAGGGTTATAATTATAATCTTGAATTTTGAATTATGTGCCTTGTAGTTAGAACCTGATAGTTGAGTTATTCATTAGATTGTGATGATTATCCTCTAGTTGTAGATCACATAATTTGTACCCCCACCTCGATACGAGTTATATTCTCTTTCCTCTGAAGGCCAGTAACTTTCCATTCATACTGTTGACACTTGTTCTATAAGCACTATGATTAAGACTTAAGATAACCATTACCTATATAATACAATAGGAGACCCTAATAGATACCAAGATCTTTTCTCGTAAACCCTAATAAGAGTTCTACTTTATTTACAAGGACCAGGTTATTCTGTAGAATCCCCTCAAGGCAATTACAGTATAAGTTTATTATTTTAAGTTGGGTAGTATGCCTCATAACCTAGTGTTACATAGTCCTCTTGACCCATTAATGAAGTATAATTGAATGACATTAACTGTATGCTAGCGTAAGAAGATAAAACTATAGAACTTAGAGGCCCATAACCCTATTTGGTCGACTAGCGACTTAGACAAGGAGTTAGTATGACAACTGTAGAGATTGTAGAGTCTTATTTATTTTTGTGAACTTGAATTATTATGTACCTTCTTTCATCATGATCCAACGTATTTATATTTTATATACTACCTTGACTTATGCCGCTATTATAGCCTAGTTTTGAGAGCTTATTCTTTCATCAAGCTTGTTCACAACATATGTATTATTGGATGCATATACTAATATATTTTAGAATCAGTGTATTACGGTCTGATCAACCATAGTGCGCTTGGTTCGCCCTTCGCAATACTACTTTACGTGGATTAAGATATATAGTTGACCAGTAGATAAATATACTTGTCCTTTAGACATGTCTGAGTATATCATATCAAGTACATAACTGTACTGATGTGAGTATGTGAATAAAAATTTACCAAAATAGGATTTCAATCCACAACTGCCTTAACAATTCTCATTTGAATTCTTTAAATGCCTTGATCCCCATACTTCTATTCTATTACCTCCCCCTTGAACTCTTTATCATTGTTTTCCGTCTTTCCTTATTTTGGAAAGACAAACCTCATGCTTGGTATAAGTTTGATACACTGATAGTACTAGATATACCCCATAGGCTAATCACATGACTTGGTGGCTCTCTTCCATAATTGATTAAGGGTATATCATATATGATATATTTGTGTGTTAGAAACTTTTGGGGATTGAATAACATGATTAAGTAATTGGAGGAATAATTTTCTTAAATGTATAGCCTTATGTGATAGATGGATAAATTCTAAGTTGGGTAGAAACTATATTATTAAACTTGAGGTAAATTCTTTTAGATTGTGACCAAGTAAGATTGATAGAGAGAAACTATGCCTTATTTTAATTTTGAGGACAAAATTATTTTAAGTTGGGTAGATTGTAAACTTTCTCACCCAAAATTAGGCCTACTTGGCTCAGATAGTGAAATTAGGGCTAGTTTGTATCCAATTAAAAATAGGACATGACATTTTATTTAATTATGTAATATTTATATCACGTAGCGTACCTTACTGTTGCTTCGATAATTGGAGCACTACACTAGCCATTGTCTTCCTACAAACTTTACACCCTTATCCTAGACATGTCCACCTTCTATCCTGATCTTTGTGTAACTTATAATTATGTTCTCTTGTGCTATATTTTAGTCGCACAATATTCGTCGTAGATATTTATATTTAATTCTAAATAATTCCAACTTTGTATGCTTGTGCATTCCAGTCAAAATTGGAGACACAATCTTGACACATTTTGTAGAACCCAATTTATAATAATATTCTATTCTGAGTCCCCTATGCCCATGATACTTGTGTCCCACCTAATTTTAATCCCATGTACTTCTAATTAATTCCAGAACACCATACGCATTAATTTTAATTAATTTAACCCAATTTCTATCTTTGTGTAATTTTCCAATTGTTGGACATTTTTATGCAAAAGTGCATTAAGCTGTCCATACCATTGGATAATACATGAAGAAACTCATCTTTCTCTTCATAGAAATTTTTTTTATAATTTTTGGAATGTGCAACGCACAACATCGCCCCCTCATTAACCCTCTCCTTGCATTTTAAAACAATGTAAACTCCTAAACAGCCCCATGTGAGGCCAAGGCCCAACCCCAAGAGCTGTTGACCAAGCCCAACTTTTCTAGGTCAACACCAACCCAAAATCTACATATATAAATATCATATTTTCTTTATTTTTACAAAACCCATCCCTAAACCAATTTCCTAGCCGAATACCTATTCCATGTTCACTATTCACCTTCTTCTCTGCGCATACCGTCGACCGGAGCTGCCTCGACAGAGCTCCGCCTGGCCTGGCCGACCACCTCGCCTCCACCTCTCCCTCTCTTCTCCTCCATCTCCTCCATGCCGCTGCACCACACAGCAGCCCACCCCAACTCCATCTCCTTCTCCTTGAGTCCCTATCATCATCTACACCCCCACCGTCACCTCCACATCGAGCCACTCCGACTCCTCACTGCCGGCCTCCTCCTTGCTTCTTCACCACAACCTCTTCCTCCCTGCTGCCATTGATGCCAAAGACTCGACCTCCATCTACACTCACCACCGTCACCATTAACATCACCATTACCACCGGCTACGACCCTGCTGTCCGCCCACTGCCAGCTCGAGTCTCCTTCCCTGACTTCATCTTCTCCCTCCTTCGCCTGAGCATGACCCGGCCAACACCATCACGCCACCAGTGCCGCATCTCCCTCTGTACACCACCACCTGCACTTCCTTCTACGACGTCCTCCATCCCGTACCCTGTCGACACCGCTGCACCGAGCGGCCCGACCCTGTTGTATATCCGGTGCCACCTCCTTTCGATTCCTCCTGCAGCCACCACCTCGTCAAAGGCCGTCGACCGAGCCTCGCCACCAGGAAACTTGTCCTCAACTCATCCTCCTCGCCTGAACAACTGAACCCTATCATTTTCTCCGCCGTGAGCACCAACAACACCATTTCCATCCCCCTCTCCCTCGTCGACTTCTTCTTCTCCTCCTCGACCACACCCTTCTGCACCATGACTTGACTGAACTCCTCTTCCTTGTCCTCCACTGTCCCCCTCCTTACCGAACTTCCTCTGGCGGAATTCGGCGAGCAGTCAACATCATCAGCATAATCATCATCATCAACCCACCACCACCATCATTATTATCATCATCATCATCATTATCATCGTCGTCAGCGTCGTCAAGCTCATCATCGTCATCGTCATGACTGTACGCGTACCCCAAGGTTCGAACCTGTCCTTCTTTTCTTATCTCATTTGTGTGCTTGTGTGTGTGTGCCAGTAGGACATTAGTATTGCTTTACCACAGTCAGTTGACATCATACCTTGAGTCGGTGAACCCAGTGCTGCGTACACGTACTTGTACGCGTACGCATATATTATTCAGTTTGATATATTTATATATATATTTAGTATATGTATACTATTCAATTTGGTATACGTATAATTATTGGTTGATATATACATATATATATATATATATATGGTATATATGTATATTGTAAGTAATTAAATGCTAAATAATAATTATGACTATATATGTAACTATATTGTACGATCCTAGGACACTATGGACTATCCCGTACTTACCTTAACTTTGTGACATGAATATTCAGAAATTATCTGCCTTGTGTACACCGACGTACTGGTTAGACACATGCTAGTTGACTGTCTGATTGTGTACAACACTCGAAGACGTGATACCAGCGTAATTCAACGCGCAATTGACCGTGTTAGTTGACTAGTATCACCCCTAGTGTACCCTCTTGAGTCCAGTATATTTTTGGTTATGTGTGTGCTAGTGTAATGACTAATATTGCATTGTATTATATTATATGTACATAGGATATTAGATTATTCTGCGTGACTTCTGAAGTAGGTTATTGGTACATCGCAGCTTTCTTGCTAGGCAAGTATACCTTGTCATTGTACTTTTATTCATATTCCATATGTTGCATGCATCTTTATTTTCTGTCATTAGTTCATATATTTTAACTATTATATAAAATGCGCGTCCAAAAAAACTTGGGTGCAACGATGGTGTCGTCGTGATTATTTTTATTATGTATATACATTGACCTTGTTTATGAGACTGCCCTATTATCATGAAGCATTATTAGGTTCATTGGCCGTGACACAGTTGTTACACGAGTTATGAGTTTCATATAGATCACGAACTACGTATTGGGTTGGCCTCCTGTACTTGTGGGCCGTGTGTTAGGGATAACTGCTGTTAGAAACTTTGCATACTAGTAGATCTGGCAGTTATTAGAGGTATTATCGTGTCATGGATATGACATGCTTAGAGCATGGGGTGGGAGAACAACAAGTAAGGCATTTGGGCTCCGTTGCACTTTCCTTTTTGTTCGCCCGGATGCTCCGTTGGAGAGACAGGTGGTGATGAACCTATATATTACTGGCAGCCTCTATCATTCAAAAGACGACATGCTTTATAGCCCCCTGGATCTCCAAGAGAACCATGCCAATCCTATTTTAGCCAGATAGCCCACGCGTTGGGAAAGTTATTTTTAAACTGTATTCACTTAGATGGTTAGGCGACCCATTGGATATTTATTTTAGTATTTTATTGGCATGCTTCTATGTATCTTGTTATGTCCCTCTGAGGACCTGGTCCCTTTCCAGGTGTAGATGTTCATGAGTATTCACAGGAGCGCAGATCCGGACTTCCTACGTATATTTTGAGGAGGTCTTCTCTTCGAGTCTCAGTGCTTGTTAGTGTTGTACTTATATTGTGTTTGCTTTTACATTCTAGTTTGGTAGTGGATTTGTTTCCACCCAACTATCATCTTTAGATACTTTATATTGAGATCTAGTTTTATATATATTGGTTATTTATTTATATTTGATTTTTTGTGGATGAGATTTAGATTATACCCTGTGACTTATGATATATTTATACCACTTATGGATTGATATTCATAATACATCGTACGTATGCGTTATAATTTTCATATATTGGAGTGCCATAACCATGCGGCTGGCATGCTTACGTGTCCTTGTCCTACGTATTTTGGGACTGGGGTATGACACTTCCACCTTCGCTACGAGAGATGCACTATTTATTTCATGTATCTCAGTTACGTTGGTATGTCCTAGATCCGAGTGATATCCTCGATCACTCTGAATTAGTCGTTGGTACCGACTTATCTTATGAGGAGCAACTTGTATCCATTCTGGACCGAAGAAAGAAGGTACTCAAGAACCGAACTATTTCTCTTGTCCGAGTTGCCTGGGGCTATCACACTCTTAAAGAATCATCGTGGGAGTATGAGGACGATATACGGTCTCAGTACCCACATATGTTCGATTCGGAAGGTATATTCTACCATGCCTTCGTATCTTAGATTTCGTGATCAGATGATCACCTATATGTTATGATGTTATTGCTTGCATGTGTAGATTTGCTAGTAGATTTGTATCGTGATTGTCCTTACTTCTCTAGCATTATTTGGATTTAAATTTTGAGGACAAAAATTTTCTAAGGTATATTTGCTACCTTATGCCTTCGTATCTTAGATTCCGTATTATTTCTCGCTGGCATATTATTTATTTAGTCGCATAATACTAGTCCCATTCTTTGATTTGCCTTGGTTCTTGGTTCTTGGTTCTTGGTTTATGGTTTGGGTTGGTTTGGTCACGAGTTGAACCCATGGTCTAAACCTCAAATCCGAGCTATATAACCCAACTTCTTTCTCTCTTCCTTTTATTCTTTCTTTTTCTTCCCTCTCTTAAGTTTTCTCTCCCTCCGTAGACAAGTATACCTTGCATGAGAAATGAATAAAATCTCCATATTATTGGTCTATTATGTTTATTGTGTGATTTTAAGCATGTTTAGAACTTGGATATTTCAGATTTGGTGGATGGGATGGTGTAGATCGGGATTTTTATGAGTGTGGGTGTTCTTGAGTTTTTCTTGGTTTTGATCTTCAAAAGAGTGTTATTTTTGAAAAATTATTGTTCTATATGATGGAGTACTTCATTTCGATTAATTTGGCTCTTAAACCACATATTTTGGAGTTGAGATGAGAATTTTATGGTAGAACAAGTTTTTCGAATTCTTAGAGTTTTTCCATGGCCGAACTTGCTATTATGGGACGATAGAGTACATGCGGCCCATTAACATGCACCCCCTCGAGCATGAGCCCCCTCCAACATGCATCCATTTTGTTGGACGTATGTCTGCTTTGTGCATGCTTTCAAAAGTTGGACGCATAGTACCATGAACGCATAGAAATTCACTAAGGCCTGACTCTATGAGTCCAGGAGATTATGCGGCCACGAGCCATGCGTCTCTTCTTTTGGGCACATGTCTTTACACAACTTTTGTGTCTCTGCATAAATTTTTGTGCTTTTGTCTTTTCTCTCTGACACTTATGCCTTATCACATCAATCACCTTTATGTCACTTCCCTGACACTTTATTTATTTATTATCACTTCGGCACTTGTCCCAAATAGTAGACTTTTGACCGAGCATGCGACCTGGAGGAGCATGCGGCCAAGTTAGAACATGCGACCGGTTGGTTCATGCGGCCTGACCTTCTTGTGCACGACTTAGACACATAGTATCCTTAGTGACTCCATGTGTACACATAGTACTTTCTTGTTGGGATCATTTATTTTATTTAGAATATTTCTTATCATTCTCTATATGGTTGATCCTGGTTATTACTTGTGTTATGATTCTAAGGGAGAATGGACTCAGTAACCCGATAATGTGCTAGAACTCATGCTTATGATCTTGGTAATTGGACTCGAATATTGTATTAGTGCTGATACAATTATTGCCTGATATTGTTCATGATTTGTGCATCGAGCTGCGATATACCGTGTTACGAGTTACATGATTTATATTTGGGTTGTGCATCAAGAATCCTCCAAATTCCTGATCACGTGATACTATATATATATACTTTTCCTCCAGCATGGGCATGATATGCGAGTCAAGTACAAAAGCGTGGCTAGGATTTTGATTGTTGAATATTGTATACACGCTCGGGTGAATCCAGATTGAACTTCCATGGATTCATATCTAGCGTGCTCATACTTTTTATGACATCTTAAGGAAGATTCTTATTTGGCCACGTCTTGAGATTTTAAAACTATATAGTGTTAATTAGGCAAATAAAAGTGGTAGTAACATTGAGAGAAAATGGTATCCTGAGATCAAGCCAATGAACCTTCCCACGGAGATTTATTCTAGTGCGTTGTGGGCTGGCCACTACAAATACTGCATATCATCCACCTTAGTGGAGTGCAGTATCTGACCTATTATAAATAACGTCGATCCATTATTTCACTATAGGAATATTAGAACCGCTAATACCGTAATCTAGCACAGTGGCCCTACGTGGAACTTGTACAATTCGTGAAGTGCCTGTATAATCATCTATTGGCTCGGTTAGCTCATATTCGACAATGACGTGATCTGAGGATACCTATTATACATTATTCTAAGATAACCTCAGATTCTTTAATTAGCAAGTGGTACAAGTGATTGGCCGATCTTATTAATTGGACTTGGTTATGATTGTATTATTCTGTTAGTAGCCTAGAAAAATGAACTATCATAGTGTAATATATTCAACCATTGTCCTTGTTTGGTTGTAGGGTTGGGCCTTTATGCTAGGATATGTCATGGATCTAAGTTTCGACACAAAACCTATATTATTATATATTTATTGCTTGGGTTTTTGTTTTTCCATTTCATGCTTCCTTTATGGTACTTGCTATTTGGGGTCTAACCCCACTGGTTTTGCATGGCCAGGTTCCTGCAAAAGACTTACCATGTTCTTCCCTGCCAAAAAGATATGGTTAGCTTAAACAAATAATGCAACATTTTGGGTCACTGGCACCACGAGCCATTAAGGATACAGTCTGGGCGATCGACGATCCTTGTAGCGTGGGTAGCGAGCCCCCGTTACAAGTCCCTGCCTCGCTCGTGCTTATTCTGCTGGCACGACTATCCGAGTTTTGCCTAGGTCAAATCGAGCCCGGTGCCCCGACGGCCGTTCGAAAGAACCAAAAACCTTGTGCACAAGTTGTCCATGACCAAATAACGTCTAAAATACTAAGTTATCATACCAAGTAATTCAAGACATCAGAATGACATAACTACTTAGCACAATACGATGGCATAATTTACCTGCTCAAGGGATCACATTATAAGGTATGTTCTTATTCATGGCACCGTTATAGATGAATATATTCTAGGTAGTACTGAAACAAGATAAAAACAAATTCATAGCGAGCAAGTATTATGATAGTGCGATCGTTCCATAACTTGTGTGTGTCATTCATCAAGTGTTCCAAGTTACTTATATCTTGACCCAGTTATTATTATGGTATCGTTTGATCAAAATATATGAGTCAGATTATTAAGAGTGAAGACTTGGAAGAAAGAGTAGCTAATCGAAAGTAAGGCCATAAACTAGTTGGTAAATCGGGGAAGAGAAAAGGAAGATCTTCAGGATTCCGCTCGTGCGTCGCCAACTCGATTACCTGCACACATCAATAGATGATCAATATCTTCTTGCCTCGATATTCCAGAGTTAGATACAAAGTACAAAAATCAAAGAACAAAAAAAATAAAATCTATCAAAACTATTCAAGAAAAAGTAAGTCATAAATCCAACGAGAAAGCAACCAAGCGACATCGAAAATGAGCAACGAAAACCAACACAACGGAAAGCTCCCTCATGAATCTGCCGCTGAGTCATTTCTTGAGACACGATCCATTGAATGTGGGACTTGATTTCGAAGAAACCAATACATAATAAAAAAATGATCTTGATTCAATCTGTACCAATCGAACGATACCAAGTTTTTATTAGCCGCACTCCCCGAAAAGGGGGAACGGGACACTACATGTACTTTGGGGACATTCTCAAAATACCCTCATTTTTAACTGTTTCTGAACATTAATAAAGGATATTTTGGTCATTTTGTTTATAATGACCAAAATATCCATATAACAACCATATTCTACGGTACTTGTGGTCATTTAGCACCAAAAAATTCCTTAAAATAGGGATTAATTTATCCAAATTCACCACAATAATTTTTTTCCCTCTCTTCTAATCCTTACAAGGAATTTCGTGTTATATTCAGTGAAGTTACTTTATGGTGACTAAAGTACAAGAAAGATTGCAATAGTCAGAGAAATATGGAGGCTTCAACTTGATCGATCACTACCAAGCCGTAACAATTCTACATTCAGAGTTAAAAAAAATTAACTTAAGGTTTAAGTTTTTTATATTATATTACATAATTAGTTAATTAATATTATAAATTAAATAGTATTTTTATTTACCAACTTTTTAAAAAATAGAATGGATCATAATGATGCTACTTTTCTAACCATCACTATGAAAATCTTTTATAATATGGTTACAATATTTATAGTAATTTTGATAATAATTATTATGCTAATAACCATGTTGGAAATGAACAACTACTAACACAAATTTAACCTTAAGAAAATGAAAGTATTAATAGAAATATTCCAACTAGAAAAGATATATTTTATGGAAGTACTATAATAAATTATTTGTCACAAATAATAAGAAAAATATAGTCTTAGATCACACCAACCAAAAACCAACACCAAAAGACGCAGAATGAAAGAAACGTAAAAAAATATTTAAATAGAGAAAAAATAATGACACAAAAACTTTGAAGAGACACTATGATAGTTGCTATAGTAAGGACTCAGTTAATGCTAGTCAAACACAATTAAACATCGGTCTTCAAAGATTTTCAATAGAAACATTTACTTATTCAGCCGCTCGTAACAAAACCAACTTAAGAAAATATATTATTTGTGATGAACAATCTTTCACATTTTGTGAGAGTGAACTATATTTTAATTATGCAAGTAGTACAATAAATTATTATTTTACTAAAGTTTATAGATCTGCTACTAGAGCAGAAGTTGTTACAATATTTGAAACAAAAAAAAACAACTTTGAAAGAAGTTTAAAAATTTTAGTAATTTGTTAACTTCGAATATATGGACTAATAAACAAAAATATTATTTTGTTTGTATACATATTATTTAGATGCGAAATGTGTTTTATAAAAATAATTTTTTTATCTAAGACCGTCAGAATTTTCACATATTAGATCTGTAATCGGTGGATCCATCTAACAAGTTTTATGTGAATATATATTTATAATATTTTTTAATTTCTTTTGATAATGCTAGTAATAATACTTCTTGTATCACTATTTTGATATCTCAATTTCTAACTATATTAGAAGTGTGACTTTTTCATGTAAGATATGATTGTCATATTGTTAATTTAATTGTACATACCTTTATTTTTTTAAGTGAATTTAGAATATATTAGAATATGTCTAATTTGTTTGAATACTTCACCAAATAAGCTATAATAGTTTAAAACGTTATGTGCATGGTATGGTTTGAGATTTAGAATATTTTTTAAGGATGTACCATATAGATAAAAATTTATATATTTGATGTCGAAATGATGTATTAAATATAAAGAGGTTATGCTGCCAAAAATATATATAAAGATTTTATTACACACTACTGGTAAATGCACGTGTGTTGCACGTAATTTTTTTTTTCTAATATTGTTGAAAATAGTTTAAATATTTTAAATTAAAATTAAAATTAAAATTATATATATATATATATATATATGTGTGTGTGTGTGTGTGTGTGTGTGTGTGTGCAAAACTGTGGAAATATGTTTAGATATAAAAAATTAGTTTAAATATATTTTGAGTATTGAATATTGTTTTATTTGGATTTGTTATAAATATCTTTATATATATTTAAATATATGTTTAGGTAATTATAATAATTTTAAGATATTTTTACGTAAAGGAAACACGTAGTAGTTAGAATTTTTTTAGATTTTTTAATTATTAATACCGTGAGGATTAATAATTATTAATTACGTGAAGAAAAAAGTGGGTTATAGATGATGAGTAAAATAGTGGGTTACGGATGATGAGAAGTAAGTTGGTTTTAGATTTTTTTAATCTGTCATTAATTTTTTTTGGTTAATTAAATTGGTTGAGTATTTATTAACGGTTTGGATTGATAAGATGTAATTTGGTTTAAGATTTTATTTATCTTCCTTAAGTATTTTTTTAAAAATTTAATTGGTTAAGTATTTACTTACGGCTTAGACGACTCACTTTTGAGCCATCTAGAAGCCGCTTTATATTATGGAAGATGTTAATGTAAATCAAAGTAGTAATTACCAAATAACTGATAATGATTAGTTAGTTTCTACTCCCATTTTAATTTTTTTTAGAATTTTTTACAACATTACATGTATTTTATCTAGAGTTTAGTATCCATTTTTTTAGTTTTAAGAAAGATTATTTATATTTCTCATTTATTTCCAAAATATAGAAACACTAATGGTTTTGATTATGCCATTTATAAAATGGAAGTAAAATTTCAAAAAAATTGGCATAATATATATATATATATATATATATATTTATATTATTTGGGTGCGGTGTTGGATAGGGGTGCAACTCGGGTGGGTTGGGTCGGGCTTGAGCTCAACCCGAGACTAACCCGATGAATCATAAACCCATGTGAGACCCGTCTATTATTTTAGTATTATTTTATTTTATCTTATATATGTGTGTTATAGCTGTATATTGCTTCCCGTATAATTTATGGATTTTTTAACTGCTTTCATGTAATTTCTAAAATTGTGAATAGTGCTAGTCACCCTTTGATATATATATTTTTCACTTTCTCTCTCCTCCTCATTCTTCTTATTTACCTTCTCTTTCTTCATTTTTTTCTCCCTCTTCTCTCCTTGGCCGAATCCTAGCCCCAGTCGTGAGCTTGCCTTGGGTAGTAGTGGTAGTAGTTTAGTAGTGGGTTAGGCAAGTACATCTTTTCTGCGAGAAATAACTTGCTATATTGCACTTATTTAGCTGCCTTGCATTTTTATTTCTCTATATTGTTCTCTATGAGTTTCTCCACATGTTTAATTCTTAGTATTTTCGGTTTTGATATCTTGGTTGGAGTAGATCTAAGTTTCAAATTTAGAGTTTTTATGAGTTTACTTGGTTTTTCTCTTAAAACTTGATATTTTCCAAAAATAGTAGTTCTATGTTGATGAGAATTTAATTTCATGCGATTTTGAACTTTACCTTGATGGATTCAGATTGGAAATGAGGATTTCATGGAGAAAATCTACTTGGAGCTTTTCTATGGCTGAAACTTGTTGTTATGGGACGAAGAAGTTTCATGCGCCCCGCTTGGTATGAGGCCTGGACTTCTAGCACAAAGTCAACATGCGGCCATCTTGTTGGGCGCATGACTAAATCTGCACATGCATCTTGTAGAAGCATAAAAAATCATGCAGGCCACATAGAGGTCATGCCCCCTCAAAAATAAAACCAAGCCGTAGAGAAGTTATATGCGGCCCGAACAACCAAGTCGCAGATAAACCACATGCGGCCTGATCAACCAAAGATCTAGAACCCGCATAGTATACTCTATGCGGCCTGAACAACCACAGAGCAAGGAGGCCGCATAAAACCCTCCTGACATAGAATTCGATGACTGTTAGACTCTGACACATCACTGGTCACACTAAGACGCTTCGAGATTCGAGACGACGGCTCAGAAAAAGACAGAAAATCATATCATGCATTGATGACCTCTACAAACGTGCCATGCCACGTGCCCATTCATATGCGGCTATGTGTCCATGCAACCTCGTCATCATGCGACCATAGTGTCCATCCGACCAAGTCCAAATGAGAGCTTTCATGCGGCTATATGCCCATGCAGCCTCGTCATCATGCAGCAAAAGTGTCCATCCTACCAAGGTCAAACGAGAGCACACATGCGGCCTTGACTATGCATCCTCGTCCTCATGCAGCCATAGTATCCATCCGACCAAGGTCAAACGAGAGCACACATGCAGCCTCAACTCTATGCATCCTCGTCCTCATGAATCCAAAGTGTCCATCAGACCAAGGGCGGACAAGAGCACATATGCGCCCAGGATGACTATGCGGCCAAGAAGTTATGCGGCCTTCAAACTTGCAAGATCTTTTTTGTTGTAACCGAAGAGATCCTCATGCAATTAGTGCAAACCACGTGTCCAGCTGACCAGGTCGTGCATATAATAGGTCAATAACGACTACACCTTCTTCACCGAGATTTTATCAATTGTATATCCCAACTAAGGCTATGTAGTAGCACGCCCGTATTATGCGGCCCAGTTACAACCACGGAGTAAAAGAGTCACTGCAGCACTCAATCTCTATCGTCATACCCCAGAATAAAAAATTGTACTTAGATTGTCTGTCTAGGACCTCTTTGTACTTTTTTTAGTTTGTTATTAAAGTAAGTTCTTTTAGACTCCCGATTTAATGGCGAACAAGGTAGCAACTTTGCTGGGAACGTCCTTCTCCTCTGATAAGAAGGTTGTGACGCAGTCTGATGCAGCCAAGCTGGGTTCAACTCAGAGGATGCTGATAGTATGCTTCTACCAGCAAGCCTTTGAGAAAATGCTCTATGAGGGCGATGCTTCTCCAAGGCTGACAAAGCCTAAGAAGACCCGCATGACATGGGTTGCAAAGGCCGTTGTGTCTCACCTAACTGCGGAGAATGCGCTTCTCGTGTCATAAACCGTACCCTAAAATTATGCATGAGTTATGGGTACGTCCAGCCTATGCAGCAACATCGGCGGTAGAATGCTGTAAAGGTCCACAATACTATATAACAACCTCATGTAATGATATATATATTTACAAACTGTCATTGGTAACTCAACTCTATAAGGAGGATAAGATGAATATATAGCATCAATACTCAATCACCAAACTAGAGACAGATAGTGGCATGATATCATAAACAAAAGAGAAATCACAAGTCATAACAATAAAAAGTCTAGAGTATAATAATAAACATAAATGATCTCAATGTAATCAATATTCCACATTCTAATATTGGAGACATATCCAGTACAATAAATACTAACTAAGGGTCTGCAATAGCTAGGTGTGTCTCCTCGATAACTAGTACCGGATTGTCCTGGGCTAAGGGTGCTACCTCAGCTAGCTCTCCATCCTGCGGGCCATAGTAGGCAGGATACCAGTCCTTTAAATAGCCGTCTGGAAAAATATATCCAGTCAGGATTGGAGCAAAGTATAATACTCTGAAAGTAGTTTCATATACATGGTAGAGAATATATAACATCTATAGAAAAGAATACAAGATGCACAGGTACTATGAAATAAAAGCATATAGCTGAACTAGGCATATGAACACAAGGATAAATGGAAAGTAGATACATGCATCATGGTGTAACCTATAACAAGAGAACTGGTGATACTATTTAAGTGATTTTAGAGTACAAGTTCATTATATGATCGGGTTGGGTTGCACAAGTCTATAGTACGACAACTCAATTATACATGTATCATATAATTGGCATGCACATGAATACGCTAAATATTTGATCACATAACCAATTCCTACTCCATCGCACCGACTAATATTCATGGATCAAATCATCACACGTTACGCACACGAATATAATATGAGCACACAGAGCACACAAATAGATATGAAAACAAGGAATACCCGATGCATACGATAAAGTATATGTGTAAGGAGTATCCGATGCACGCGTCAAATAAATAACATCTCCTAAATCGATCCATATAATACCAGGTCGTGTAATCATGGTGTCAGAATCAAGTAAAACAGAGCTAGAACATATGATATATACATTATCATGTACTAAAAACTAATAGAGAATGTACTCGTCTGAGATCTTCAGCAAATGACACAAAACGGTGTCCGAACTGGTGTCACACAAACCTATATATGAATTATCATGTCATTTGGTGTATTGAAAGAACAAATAAGTTAAAATAAGTTAAAATAGGGTTTCTAGGTCAAATCTAGGCTCCTCTAGTCAAACTAGGTCAAGATTAACTTTTAGGTCAAAATAGTCAACTCTAGTTAACACTAGGTCAACATCCTGATTTTAGGTCCATACCTAACTTCTAGGTTGGTTTTTAGAGTCATACAAGCTAACATTAAGTCAACTTTTCTAGGTTATAACTTCATATATGGGTACTAGGTATCTAAAACTACTATCAACACTATATATATATATATATATATATATATATACAGTTATCTAACCTTATCTCAAATACAATCCTAACTAGAACTTAGTATCTTAGCTAAAATCTTAACTTGATATTTAATCCTATACCTACTATCACTAATACCTTAAAATAACCTTGATACCTTAACTAGTATCAACATACTATGATAACTGATATTATATACTAACTAACATTGTTATCACTAACTTCTACTTACTGTTATTGACTAATACCTCAACCTCTAGTTACTGATACCTGGGAACTTCTCACTTATATATGTTAACTCAATTAATACCACACTCACAACCCTCAACTGATACACTCATCGTCACCCTAAAACCCCAAAGCACCTGTTGCCTGAATGCACCCATTTCTTTCACATCTAGGTGTACTCCTAACATGATACCATACCAAGACTGCACCTACACTTGTTCCAGCAGTCCTTCACTTGTGCAATTGTTTCAAGCTACCGTAGAGCATTGCAGATCTGACCAAACACAACTTTGTGCTGCTCCCAGTTGACATTACTACAATGGAAGGACTGCAATACTGGACACTCGAGCCTTGTTGCACTACTATACAATAGTACTTGTACTCCTGCTGCCCACTCTATTAATGCCTGAGCAGCAAGCAAGGCCTGCATTGCTCCCTGCTACTACTGTTGTGGCTATGTTACTTGTTGCTGCTGCTTTGTATGCTACTACACCCCTTGAAATCTAACTACATCCCTCATCTATCTCATTACAATTCTAGACATATACCTAAATATATACTAAGACTCATTGGTATCTCCCTAAGCAACTAGTCACTAATACCCCCTTGTATCTACAATCCTATTCACTGTCAACCACCCATACACATTCCCTATTACTCTATCTTGATGCCCACTTCCACTCTTGTTGCTGCACAAATAACACCATATAGATGCACCTCTCCTCACTACACATCTAACACTAGATGTGACACCTATGCACATTATATTTGCACACAACCCTTGATATCCTACTGCCTCCAACTTGTGTAGTTGCTGCTATTGTCATGCCCCAATTTTGCTCAATCGATAATCGTCCCCTGGGCGTGATGCCGTGCACACGTAGGGCGCGCGTGCATAAGGCCTAGGCATAATGATATTCTTTAGAACACAATGCAACAGAGTATGCAAATAAGATAACACACACTGAGGCATAAAAAAGTTTTCTTTTATTGATAACGAACATCTAATTACAGACTCTTGACCTAAAAGCGATAAGGATGCCACACGGGCTTACAACTTAGATACAAAATGAGATAGTCGTTCCATATATCATATCCTTTACTAAAACTTCAAAATAATACAGATACCTGCTGGCGAAGCTATCGCCTTGCTTCAGAGCTGCATATAAGGGTTGCGCGGGCTCTGGGTGCTTTGTACAAGCTCCAAAAATTCACGAACGGGGTGCAATGAGTACTGGACTGGTTGGGAGAAGAAGAAGCTTCAGCTCCTCGTCGCGTCGCTTGGGCTCGGGGAACCTACTGCAACGAGGGTCAGTACTTTGAAAAGTACCGGTGAGGGCGAGTATGAAGCATGCAATTTATTTGTGGTCTTTCTATCTTGCCTTAGTTTAATTTATATGCAAGCATTGAGTATTCAATTTACAGAAATAAATATGCCACTGTTATGTGGCTTTTACCTTCCCGTCTGAACTGCCTGAACGATACTTACCATGTCCTTCCCTACCATGAAGACACCATTAGTTTGAGCAAGCAATGTAGAAATATATATATGTATTGGGTCATGGCACATCATTGCCACCGTGGACAATAGCTACAGTAAGACGGTGACCCTTGCAGCGCAGGTAGCAAGCCCCGCTATAAGGCTCCCGCATTACCCGTGCTAGACTTGCTAGCGTAGCTATCCGAGTTTCGCCCGGAACAAATCGGCCCCAGTGCCCCAGGCACCGTTCGCAGGAACTAAACCTTGTACACAAGTTTTTTAACCGAACCATGCATTGACACTAAGTTAATAAAGCAAGCATTTCAAGCCAACGGAATGCAAATATCTACTTAGCACAGTGCTTATGGCATAGTCTACTTATTCAAGTGAATGCATTTTAATTTTCTTTGCACAATACATCTGTACAGTTATATAGAATAAGTTCTAGCTACAACTAAAATATGAATATATGTATAATTACATAACGGACAAGCACACATCAATGTGATCGTTTGAGAATTTTAGGTGACAAGCTTTATAAGTGTTTCAAGTCTAACTCTTCTTTCATTTGACTCAATTTATTCTTATTATGATATCGTTGGAGCGAGATGCACAAATGAGCCAATTTATTAAGAGTGAAGACTTGGAAAAAGGGTGCTAATCGAAGTAAAGCCACTCACAAGTTGGTAAACTTAGGAGAGAAAAGGGGAGAACTTCAAGACTCCGTTTGTGCGTCGCCTACCCGATCACCTGCACGCACAAACAGATGATAAATATCTCTTGCTTCGGTCTTCGAGGTTTGATATAAAATACAAAATCCTAAGAACGAAGGCAATAAGATCCATCAAAATCGTTCAAGAAAACGTAAGTCATAAAATCAACAAGAAAGCAACCAAGCGGCATCGAAAACGGACAAAAAAACCAGCGCAACCGAAAGACCCCTCTCGACTCTGCTGCCGAGTGCTTCCTTGAGACACGATCCGTTGAATATGGGAACTGATTCCGAAGAAACCAATCCATAATGAGGAAAGGATCTTAATTCAATCTGTCCCGATCTAATGATACCAAGTATTAGCCGCGCTCCCCGAATAGGGGGAATGGGGCACTACATCATAACCATATAATAAAAGGTTCATCCTCGAAACTTAGGAATACAACCTACCCCTAAGAAATAATAAGGGAAACTTTTCCCTCATATCAGATTCGAGTTTCCATGTCGATTCTTTGACCGAGTGATTTCGCCAAAGAACACGCACTAGCGATACTGCCCAATTTCGTAACTGCTTTTTCTTATGCTCCAAGATCTGCACGGGCTCTTCGACGTACGACAAGTCTGCCTGCAGATCTAACTGACCAAAGTCTACCACATGGTTTGGGTCATGCACATACTTTCTAAGTTGAGACACATAAAAAATATCGTGCACTTCAGATAGGGCTGGTGGTAATGCAATTTGATAGGTAACTGAAGTGACTCATCTGAGAATTTTAAATGGGCCAACAAATCTCGGACTTAACTTTCCCTTTACCCTGAATCTCGTAACTCCTCGCATGGGCGAGACCTTTAGAAACACATGGTCACCATCTTGGAACTCAAGGGGGCAACGACGAACATCGGTATAGCTCTTCTGCCGACTTTGTGCTACTTTTAATCGTTCTCGAATCAACCAAACCTTTTGGACTGTTTGTTCAACCAATTTTGGCCCAAGGATTTGCCTCTCCCCAACTTCATCCCAGCAGATCGGTGACCTACACTTTCGCCCATACAGAGCCTCGTACGGAGCCATTTGGATGCTAGACTGATAACTGTTGTTGTATGCAAATTCGGCCAGCGGCAGGTAGACGTCCCAACTTGACTTTGAATCAATTACGCAGAGGCGCATCATGTCTTCTAGTACCTAATTCATCCATTCTGTTTGGCCGTCTGTTTGAGGATGGTAGGCTGAGCTGAACTTCAACTTGGTCCCCATCGATGACTGAAGGCTTTCCCAGAAATGTGAGATAAACCGTCCGTCCTGATCTGATACTATAGAAACTAGCACTCCGTGCAGCCGGAATATCTCATCAAGGTAGGTCTGGGCAAGGCGATCGGCGTTCCAAGTACTTTTAATGGCAATAAAGTGTGCAGACTTGGTTAACCGGTCGACGATGACCCAGATTGTATCGTTCCCTCGTTGCGTCCTTGGTAGGCCAACAATGAAGTCCATGCTTATATGCTCCCACTTCCATCTGGGATAGCAAGATTCTGTATTTTTCTGCCTGGTCTCTGATGCTCTGCTTTCACCCTCTGATAGGTTATGCATTTCGACACAAAGAGCGCCACATCTTTCTTCATGCCATGCCACCAGAAGATAGTGCGAAGATCTTTATACATTTTTGTGCTCCCAGGATGGATTGTATAGGCTACATAGTGAACTTTCGCAAGGATCTCCTTTATGAGTTTTGAGTCATTGGGGATGCATAGCCTTCCCTACACTCGTAATACCCCATTCTTTTCTACTGTAAAGTCTTTCGCCTTCCCCGCTAGAATCTGCTCCCGTATTTTTCTGAGGAATGGATCGACCCTCTGAGTAGATATGACCCTCTCTAACAGGTTAGGTACAAATCGTATCTGAGCAACCCCCGCGCCACGATATCAAATTCGGAGTTCAATGCCCAACTCTTCTAAGTCCCTTTTGCCACGACCCGCACCCGAAATTTGGGCATGAATCGTGGGTACGTCCAGCCTACGCCGCAGCATCGGCGGTAGAACACTGTCTAGGTCTCAACATATAATATATCCTGTCAATAGTCTCAACTCCGCACGGAGGACAAAGATAAAAATCTACAGTTCTATGATATACTCAATCACAAGTTATAAGAAATAATGGCACGATGGGAATAGAAAAGAGTTCTAATAAAAACATCAACAATAAAACCAACTCAAAACCTGGGTCTAAATGACCTCACAAAGTCACAAATAATAAATACAACTCAGTCTCAGTCTAAAACAATAATGCAGAAAAAGTAGTCTAAGAGCAGCCAGGTAAATTTTCCTCTAGGCTAGGCAACTCCTCTGGGGTTTCTGGAGTGAAATCACCCTCTAATCCTGGGTCGTAATGAGTGGGGCACAAGCTCTCCAGGTCCTCTGAAAAATGTTATCCAGTCAGGATTGGAGCGAAGCACAAGCACTAACAGCAGTTTCATTAAATTGACAAAGTCTATAAACAGTGTAAGAAATACAAGATGGAAAATAAATGCTGGAAATGTAAAGTACTGGAGAAAAATGGAAATAGGCAATAGGGCATCTAGCAATGAACAATAAATAGTGAATGCTAGACAATAAGTAGTGAATCGGAATAAAATAGACATCTAGCTAAGTGTTTGAATTATCAGTTTATTATGTGATCGGCTTGGGACTTGATCAGGCTGGTTATATATGATTAACTATGATTCTTGTAGGTCAGGCTAACCATATGGTTAGCTATGATGCATGTAGTGGTCAGATTAATCATATATAACAGCTATGATGCATGTAAGATGGTCAGGCCGCACCCAACGTGAGGAGTGGGGTGAGCTATGATGCATGTAAAGGATTTGGATATGATCACATAATCTACTAATAATTCCCCATCCCCCAGCTAGCACGATGGATTCCAATCACGACTCCTCATGATGGGGATCTAGGGTGCTAACCCGTGTATCCATAGTGTCGGAATCAAGTATGTAATACACTATAATTTATAGAAGTAATCAACAATGAAAACTGTCAAAGAATGTACTCGCCTGTGGCCCTGAGCAAGGTGTGAGGATCGATGTCCAAGATGGAATCACCAAGACCTAAATATCAAATATTAATATTAAAGAATGATTTGAAGTGATATACATGTGTAACTAGCAAATTGTAATATTTCTAGGCCATGTCTAAGTCCCACTAGATTAATCTAGTCAATACCTTGCTAACTAGGTTTTCTAGTCAATCTAGTCATTACTAAACTTATACTAACTAATACTTAGTGAATAAGGCAACACTAGGTGCTACTAATATGTATAACTCATATATACATATTGGTGTCAAGTATTTAACTTAATTATATGAATCTTACTTAACTATAAACTAATACTTAACTTTTAACTAGTGCTAACTTAATAATTAACTGATACTAACTTAGGACTTAACTGGTACTAATTTAATAGTTAACTGATACTAACTTATGAACTAAAGTTCTGACACCCCAAGCAAAACACAATGAATCATCACTCTGGCTTATTTCTTACTACACCCATTAGCAACACATACCTGTACATGCAATTTCAATTGCTGAAAACCCCCTACTGATACACAACTTATAATACTTACTACCCCCTTGACCCAATAACTGATACACCTCATCCCACACTAGCATTTCTAACACTCTAGGTTCTTGGTTCTACTGAAACCCATCTCAACTCACTGACACACTACACTCACACAGATACTCACACAATGGGACACACACAGTCACTGATACATTCTGCACAGTTTACACCCTGATACTGAACTTGGAAAAATACTGAGACACACACTAGGGTCCTAGGCTTATACTAATACATTAGGTTCTACTCTCACCTAACTAGTACACATGATATATTCAGCCACACACACCCTCACAGGTTTCTGGATACTGATACATAGGCACAACACTGCCACACTATCACACACAATGCTCACACACAGATTTATAATTACCTACACTGCACTGAACACTAGGGACACAGGTATCTACACTGACTGAGACCCAGATAAACACACTAGTACACTGAAATCTGCACACACTGTTCTCTAGCTAGGTTCACACAGATATTGCACACAGCTGATACCTGATACACATACACTCTAATATGTACACTGATACATATGCACATGCACACACAGGATTTAATATTCAGACTTACACATGCACTTACACACTGGTGCATACACAGATTTATGCACTGCTAATTAGTTGTACAGCTGCACATTGAAATTACTGCTCACCCACACTAGCATATAGAGGTACTCACACATACAGATAAATTGGAATACCCGATACCAAGGGATACACATAACACCCACACTCTAATTATCTATCACAGTGAATACTTCACCACACCTACTCAACCAATACTTATCTGAACACACACACCCACATGGACAGATTCTTGGACAACTCTAAAATGGCTAACTGATACACATCCAGTTTGCTGATTTGCACAGAACCAACACAGCCACACTAGGACACTGCTACACACACTGCTATGGTTCTCCTAACTGATACACCCCCAGGTAATACACTCTCACACCTACAGAATTTAAGAGATTAACTGACACAGGATTTAAACTAACTACACACCCAACCACAGGAAACCAACCAAATGCATCATCTACACCTACTGATCCAAGCCATCATCAGCTCCTCAAAACCCCAACCCGATACTTACCTGCTCTCAATACAACCTACACACAATGTTCAAATACCCGACTGCACAGTTTACTTCCCCCACAGTGCACACAGCACAGTAAAGACTTGACTCCACAGGAAATCAAACAATAATACATCCACACATATGCATATATATATATATCAAACATCATACCTCAAATTAGATAATAATAAAGTAGGTTAGATAGGTAATTCCTCCTGTGAAGCATTTCACCAAACACATGATGTGCAAAAACGAGAACCACACTAAGAACTCCTGAAAGCCCAAAACAAAACCCTAAATCAATCTCTAACCTACACGCAGGAGGGTGAAATCAGTCTATAAGCAACCACCTAGGGTTAGGGTTCACGAAAATTGGGAATAACAACGTATGAACACCAAAACCTAATCAAAACCCTAAAAATTAAACTCTACACAGAAGGGTGGGTTCCTAATGGCCATTAACATCTGAAAACAGAATTAAAATGAATAAAAAATAGAGTTTTACCTAGGGAGATGGCTTCTTCAATGGAGGTTCTTCTTCTCCAAGGCTTCTTGACCCAACCCCTTGCTTCTCTTTGCTTTGGAGGAGGAGAAAATGGAATCTAGGGTTTGATCTCGAAAATTTGGGTGGGGAGATGGTTTCTCTTGATGGAGGCTAGGGTTTCTCCTTTCTACATGAAGGAAGAGAGGGTTCCTTTTTATATTAAACCTAACTAGGGTTTCAAATGCATTATTTTAGGTTAAACCCCCAGGTTAGGTCATGTAGAACCTAGTTAACTAAAGTTTAGTCAGTCTAGGGTTTGAGGTCCAACCCTAAAATTAGAATTCTAGGGTTTCTCTAGAACTGGGTTTTTAAATTAGGGTTTGGTCATTAGGGTTTGCCCTAATGCGTTCTAGGGTTTGAACTAAAACCAAATAACACTTACAATATATAATTAGTTTTAAAAACTCAGCAGATTAATTAAGCACATAATTATTTAAAATAGTGAAATTACACAATTGCCCTTAACTAGAAATGTGGTAGTGACACCTTTGTAACCTGCTATCAACGGACATGGATCCCGCAAAGACCCGACTCAATGCATCCGCTTCCACATTTCTCTTACCAGGTGTGTAGTCTATTGTCAAGTTGTAATCCTTTATCAATTCTAGTCAACGTCGCTGTCGTAGGTTCAGATCCGCTTGGGTGAATAAGTACTTTAAACTCTTGTGATCCGCTTGGGTGAATAAGTACTTCAAACTCTTGTGATCCGCTTGGGTGAATAAGTACTTCAAACTCAATAAAGTATCTCGGGGAACAACCCGATAATATATTTGATACAACAGTTCAATAGACAGGAAATAGAAGTCCAACAAATAGAAATAACTGAGTATAATAAACCAGATACTCAGGAGAAATCCTCTGCGATCACCTCATCCTCTAGTGCTGGTACTGCTCCAATGTCTGCTCCTGTCCCGTATACCTCGATGTAGATCTCCTCTGCTAAACCTGGAGACATAATCCGGATTCCAGGTCCTCAGGGGACATAGCAAGGTACAAGAATAACTCAAGCCAAAATAAATGCAGTGCAATGATAAATGAATCAATAAGATAAACTATGTAACCAACTAAGTGATATGCAAGTGAGAGCATTATTCATACCCAGGCTGAGACTACTATAGGCTCTGTGTCAGGGGAACCCATAGCGGCATTTTCTCGAAGGACCAGTAAATGTGCTAAAGCTCTGTTTCAGAGTCTAAGGCACCTCTAGTAATGTATATATATATATATATATATATATATATATATATATATATATATATATATATATATATATATATATATATAATCAGCCTTTAGTATGGTAAAACTCTTTCCACCCAATGTAATCACACGTCTCATGTCCATGTCACGCAAGATCATGACCTCTAACTGATGCAGCAAGTCATAATGATAGCTAAGCATATGTAATATCTATGTCACAATTTCTGTAACCTATATAGAATCACCATGAATATCTCAGAAATATTCGGTCTCATGAATAGTCTTAAGTGTCCTATGATACGACGTACTTGATAATGCAAGCACGAAGATATATAGGGTCGCGATATCAATCTCTAGTAACGTTATACGCCTCTACGTACGACATCGACACCCAAATATTATTTGGACGCTAAGCAATGTCACACGGTTCTAGGTTGAACATATATATCACAGAAATATATCAAGAGGATAATATAATACAAATACTGCAAGTATGGCAAGGTACACTTGCCTGGGGTTTGAATACCAATAGTCGCTCCGGTATCCGTAGGATCTTCAAGTACTCCGGTTGCTGAAATAGACATTACCATCATGTTTAGAAGATATCAAATAGCTAGAATTGCCTGTCCATAAGTCCAATTTGGACACATGGACAAAAGTGACAGTTTTTGGTCAAAGCGGGGTCCACATGTGGCCCGCTTCGCACAAAAAAATGTGCCAGAGATAAAGTTCTTCAAATTCATCAAACTTAGTGTCTACAAGTCCAGAACGATGATATGAACCCAACGAATGTCCAAAACTGGATTCTGATGAGCCAATCACAAAATCGCCCGTCAAGTGGAGCCATGGGGCCCACGATACGGAATTTTGTCAACGTTTTCAGAATCGAACCAAACTTGGGTCACAGGACCAGCGTATTGTCACGAGTCCGATATCACAAATTTTGTTTTGAAACGACGAGTGTACACGAAGTTACAACGAGTTTCAGAACAAGGCCGATACGGGATGTTGTCGACGGATATACGTTGATTTCGGTTTACACGCACATCCAAACCAACTTTTGCGAAATCCCACACATCCATATTGACAGGACACCTTTTGGTAAAGTTCGCACACAACTAAGTCACCTCGTTTAGCGGGGCGCACCCAGTTCCGGGAAAATCAGGATTTTAAATAACCAATATTTTGGTCATTTTTACCCTCAAAATAATTACAAACTATAACTCAATAAAATAAACTAAAATAGGATTTTAAAACTTGGTTAAGTGGTCTAAATAACTATTAAGGTGATTTTTAGAATTAGTTAATAGGTTATGTGTAAAATGGTCGTGAACTGGGGTATTCGGATCAAATTCTAAATTTTTAGAAATTAGGATTATTTTCCTGATTTTGCGTCACGATTTGCAACCGACACAGGATGCGATACCCCAAACTAATTGTACGAGTTTGAGAGGGTCACGAGGTCTATGTGTCATAATAGACTGTTCAAAAATTGAGGTAACGAGGAGAGAGAAGCACTTACTGGAATGAGGGATCGGTATCGACTATACGTCGTGCACATGCGGTGGCTCGGCACGGCGACTGCGGGTTGACGGTGCTCCTCGACAGCGGGGTATGGCCGGGTCGGCTGGGTCGAGGTTACCGGGGTCTTCGCCAGAGTGGATCGGGGTCGTCGGTCTTCGACGGAGTTGGGTGGCTGCTGGTCGTTCGGGTGGCAGTGGCCGGTTGAGCTCGGGGGTCGTGGTTAATGGTAGAGAGGACCCGGAGGAGAGTGGTGGTGGTAGCGGTGATGGGGGCGGCCGAAGAAGAGTGGCTCGGGGCGGAGGGAGGGCTCGGGTGGCCGGAGGAGTCGGGGTCGTGCTGGTGGTTGGTGATGGCGGTGGTGTGAGGCGCGGGGTTTATATAGGAGGTCGGTTGGCCATTGGCGGGGAGGCAAATCGGTAAGGGCAGCCGGTGGAGAGTCGAGCGGGCGGCGGTTTGGACTGCGGCGGTGGGTGAAACGGTGGATGAGAATCGACGTAGGAGGAAGTCGGAGGTACTCGGGGGTTTCGTTTTACTGTAGCGGGTAGCTAGCGGGTCGAGTTTCCGATCTGGATCCGACCCGTTCCGATAGGGTATGGGTCGGGTTCGGGTTAGCGGGTCGGGTTCAAATTTGAATCTGACCCGATCCATTAGGATTGGGTCCGGTTCGATTGGGCAATTTATTTTTAAACCGGTTCAGTTCAACTGGGTTTAATCCGGTTTATTTTGGTTTAATTAAAATAATATTTTTAGGTCTTTAAAAATAATTCTAGGGTCCAATAAATTTCAGAAAAATTGTAGTATGTCTATTTATTTATTTTACACTCAAAAATATTATTTTCATAATATTTTAATATTTATTAAAAATACATAATTTATTTAATACCAGAAAATATTGATTTTAATTATTTAAAAATTACTAAAAATTCCCAAAAATTTATTTTTAAATTCTGAAAAATTCGGGTGTTTACAACGATGGCCTCAACTTTCCTTGGATCAACTGAAATGCCTCCCGCAGAAATAATGTACCCGAAAAAAGATACACTACTCAGCCAGAATTCGTACTTACTCAGTTTCGCATATAACTTGTTGTCCCGAAGGGTCTACAGCACTGTCCGCAAGTGCTCTGCATGCTCCTCACCATTCTTTGAGTACACCAAGATATCATCGATGAACACTACTACAAAGCTATCGAGATAAGGCCGGAACATATGGTTCATTAAATCCATAAAGGCGACAGGGGCATTGGTCAAACCGAACGACATTACCAAAAACTCATAGTGGCCGTAGCGAGTGCGAAATGCTGACTTCGGTATATCGTCCGGCTTAATCTTGAGCTGATGGTAACCCGAGCAGAGATTAATTTTTGAGAACAATGTTGCAGCTTGTAATTGATCAAAGAGATCATCTATCCTGGGGAGAGGGTACTTATTTCAGACATTAACTTTATTCAATTCTCGATAGTCGATGCAGAGCCGCATCGAGCCATCCTTTTTCTTAACAAATAATACAGGCGTACCCCATGGAGACACACTCGGGCGAATGTACCCACGATCTAGCAATACTTGCAACTGAATATTTAACTCCTTCAGCTCTGCTGGGGCCATTCGATACGGAGTTTTAGAAATTGGTTGGATTTCTGGAAATGTGTCAACAGTGAACTCTATCTCTCGATCAGGCGGCATAAAGGGCAACTCGTCTGGAAATACATCAGGAAAATCTGCCATAACAGGAATGGACTCAACGTTAACGCAATCTTGCCGAGTGTCTTGAACGGACGCCAAGTACCCTACACAGTCGGAGTACATTATTCGTCGAGCAGACATTGCTGAGATTACCATGCAGGCATTCGACGCTTTCGATTGTGGACTGCACGAATAGCAAAATTTGATCTCGTCGGAAAGATAAAACATGACTTTCTTCTCCGCACAATCGATAGTAGCTGAGCAAGTGCCAAGCCAATCCATTCCCAGAATGATGTCGTAGTCCCTTGTCTAGAACTATCACATCAAGTGACAATTTTTTTTCTCTGATGCAAATGCAGCCGTCATGACAAACTGAATCGGCAGGCAAGCTCGTGCCTGACGGGGTACTGACGCTAAGCCTTAGGCCTAGCGGTGTCTGAATAAATCCATGCTCCCTAGCAAAGTTGGTTGATACAAAGCTATGTGTGGCACCAGAATCAAATAGCACTCGTGCATGTACATTATTGAATAACAAGATACCTGACACTACAATGTTAAAGGCAAGTGCCTCATCCCTCGTCAAGGCATAGACCCGGCCCCCAGTGTTCAGACGATGCTTTTGTTGTTGCGCAGGCCAATTAGATTGGGGTCCCTGAACAGAATTTTGCTGTTCTGCACGGCGCTGAGGGACTCTGTTTGGACGATCAAGACAGTCTCGAGCATAATGACCTAGCCGACCACAGTTGAAGTATCTCTGATTTTGACTTTCACTAGCCTGGTGCCCTGTACGGTTGCATTTTGCACAATGTTGCCCCTGATTTCCCCCCGGATTATTGCCCTGGTTGTCGTCATTGTTTGGACGCTTATTAGTGTTGTTTCCTCCGACATTACTAGAGCGCTTGTGATGAGAATGTTGTACAACGCCGGCAGTAGCGGAAGGATATTGCGGTTCCAGGACAAGGGCATAATTTAGGACTTTCCTCATCGTCTCGTACCGTATAGCGACTACGTGTGAGTGAATGGAAGGTCGCAGGCCACCTTCGAATCGTCTGGCTCGGCTTGCTGCATTGGGCAGGTCAGAACCAGCAAACTTGGTCAACCGGTTGAATTTTGTGGTATACTGCTTCACTATCATCGTTCCTTATTGCAGACGCACAAAATTGTTCTCTTTCTGATGACGAATGGGTGGGGGGATAAACTCCTCTTCAAATATGCCATAGAAGATTGACTAAGGGATCGTCTTGCCACCACCATCTGTGGAGATAGATCTGCGGTGCATATCCCACCAATCGTCCACATTCATTCGAAGCTGGAGTTGGACACATGCGACTTGCTTGTCGTCGGGTACTTCTATAAGCTTAAAGTGACCCTCCAGCTCGGCCAACCAATCTAGAGCCACAATGGGGTCCTCAGTTCCGTAGAAGGATGTATTAGAAACCTTTTTGAAGTCGCCAAAGTCAAAGGCAGTCACATCCTTCTTTTTTGCTGTTCGAGGTACTTTGACTTCGTCTGTTGGTGGTTCCACCGGTGCCGCTACTGTTGTTGCGGAATGGTTGGAAGCTAAGGTCTGAACAATTTATTGCAATGCATGCACTTGCTTCTGCTGGACCTTAAATCGGGCCTCTATATTTTTTTTAAACTTATCCTGTCGGGTCTTATCCCTCTTTTATTGTGCCACTAGCATTTGCATTATTCGTTCAACCAGATCAACGGAGGGCGCATGTCGTTGGCTCTCTAAACTAGCCGAAGTGCCAGAAGTACTTGCATCAACTTGTCCTGTTGCTTGGGTTTGAGCTATTCCTGCTAAAACAAGGAACTTACATCAGTCTCATAGAGTATTACAGACTCACTGTATGGAATGCATCTTATTTTGCACCCATCAATTTCAAGAGTTCAACTCGGAAGGGACAGGGTCATCTTAAGAAAAATTTCTGACACGAGATCAAAGGATCTGAAGCTTTGATCTGATACCAATATATCACGCCCCAATTTTGCCCAATTGATAATTGTCCCCTGGGCGTGATGCCATGCACGCGTAGGGCGCACGTGCACAAGGCCTAGGCATAATGATATTCTTTAGAACACAATACAACAGAGTACGCAAATAATATAACACACATTGAGGCATAAAAAGTTTTCTTTTATTGATAATGAATATCTGATTACAGACTCTTGACCCGAAAGTGATAAGGATGCCACACGAGCTTACAACTTGGTTACAAAATGAGATAGCCATTCCATACATCACATCCTTTACTAAAACATTAAACCAATATAGACACCTGCTGGCGAAGCTATCGTCTTGCTTCGGAGCTGCATATAAGGGTTGCGCGGGCTCCGGGTGCTTTGTACAAGCTCCAAAAAGTCACGAACGGGGTGCAACAAGTACTGGACTGGTTGGGAGAAGAAGAAGCTTCAGCTCCTCGTCGCGTCGCTTGGGCTCGGGGAACCTGCTGCAACGAAGGTCAGTACTTTGAAAAGTACCGATGAGGGCGAGCTAACCCAACTAACCAAATCCAAAGTTTGTTCATATGAAGCATATAATTTATTTGTGGTCTTTCTATCTTACCTTAGTTTAATTTACATGCAAGTATTGAGTATTCAATTTACAGAAATAGATATACCACCGTTAGATAACTTTTACCTTTCCGTCTGAACTGTCTGCACGATACTTATCATGTCCTTCCCTGCCACGAAGACACCATTAGTATGAGCAAGCAATGCAGAAATATATATATATATTGTATTGGGTCATGGCACATCATTGCCACCGTGGACAATAGCTACAGTAAGATGGTGACCTTTGCAGCACGGGTAGCAAGCCCCGATACAAGGCTCCCGCATTACCCGTGCTAGACTTGCTAGCGTAACTATTCGAGTTTTGCCAGGAACGAATTGGCCCTAGTGCCCCAGGCACCGTCCGCAGGAACTAAACCTTGTGCACAAGTTATCCGACCGAAACACGCATTGACACTAACTTAATAAAGCAAGCATTTCAAGCCAACGAAATGCAAATATCTACTTTAGCACAATGCTTATGACATAGTCTACTTGTTCAAGTGAATGCATTTTAATTTTCTTTGCACAATACATCTGTACAGTTATATAGAATAAGTTTTAGCTACAAATAAAACATGAATATATGTATAATTGTATAATAGACAAGCACGCATCAATGTGATCGTTTGAGAATTCTAGGTGACAAGTATTATAAGTGTTTCAAGTCTAACTCTTCTTTCATTTGACTCAATTTATTCTTATTATGATATCGTTGGAGCGAGATGCACAAATGAGCCAATTTATTAAGAGTGAAGACTTGGAAGAAGGGTGCAAATTGAAGTAAAGCCACTCACAAGTTGGTGAACTTAGGAGAGAAAAGGGGAGAACTTCAAGACTCCGCTTGCGCGTCGCCTACCCGATCGCCTGCACGCACCAACAGATGATCAATATCTCCTGCTTCGGTCTCCGATGTTTGATACAAAATACGAAATCCTAAGAACGAAGGCAATGAAATCCATCAAAACTGTTCAAGAAAATACAAGTCATAAAACCAACAAGAAAGCAACGAAGCAGCATAAAAAATTGTCACGACCCGCACCCGATTTAGGGGCACGAGTGCATGGGTACGTCCAGCCTACGCCGCAGCATCGACGGTAGAACGCTGTCTAGGTAAAGTACTATCTAAACAATCTCACGCTAGTATCCAACTCCATAAGGAGACTCGGATAACACTAAAAATTAACAACATACTCAATCACAACTACAGCACGATAGGAATTTGAAGAAATAAAGAATACAACACAAGTCTAATGACAAAATAATCATACCTGCAATCTGTAACATCCAATCCCCAAGTGTATCAGAAACCAGTCTACTAAGGTCACAGTCTGGAAAAAATATTTTCCAGTCAGGAAGGAGCAAAGTACATCTCTAAATAGCAGTTCTATATTAATGACATAAACTATGTAGCAGTTCTAGATGGAAATATACCAGATGCATGTATAGGTACGAGAAATGTACAATGAAAGAAATACTGAAAATACTGTAAGTAAATGCAGGAAAAGAAACAATATGTCAATGAGCAAGAAACCTATGACTAAGTGTGTGAGTACTAGCTTTAACATGTGATCGGCTTGGGAACTTGATCAGGCTGGTTACATGTGATTAGCTATGATTCATGTAAGGTCAGGCTAACCGTTGGTTAGCTATGATGCATGTAGAGGTCAGGCTAATCACACGTAACAGCTATGAGGCATGGAGATGGTCAGGCCGCACCCGACGTGAGATGTGGGGTGAGCTATGATGCATGGATAGTTGGGTATGATCACATATCTACACTAAAATACTCTCCAACCCCCGACTGGTATAGTAGATCAAATCATGGTACGCTATGGCACGGGATTCCCTAGGGAGGTAGCAATTCTCCCCGGGTCTCAGTGTCTGTACATGCACAAGATATCAAGGAAATAAGTCTTGTACAAGCTACACCATAAATAAGGAATAACATCTCATGACGAGACCCGTGTATACCAATCCGTGTAACCAACGTGTCAAAAACATGGATATTTACACTAGATACAGTGAACATAGGAGATATCATAAATTAGAAACTAATCAGAGAATGTACTCGCCTTGGGTCCTTAGCTGTCAATACCAATGTCCTGTTCCAGAGTGTCGCCTGGAGGAACCAACAGTCCTAATGACATAACAAAATAATACTTGTATCAGATGCTACGCTAACACACAAATCCATGAAGTCAGAGGCTCTGCCAGATATGGCACTGGTCAATCTAGGGTCATCTGGTAGGGATATATAAATATACATATATAAGCCTATCAGTAATTTGTACAAAATACGTATATAATATATACACTAAATAGATGTATATAAATATATATATATATATATATATATATATATATATATATATATATATATATATATATATATATATATATATATATATATATATATATATTCGTAAACCAAAATATATATTTGTATCTATACAATCAAATATATATATAATTATACCAAATCATACTTATACTATATACAGGTAACTATACCGACTTACATTTATATATATAAAAACCAATACAACATATAGATCTACATACATATACCAATACGAAAATATAATCTACATATATATATATTCATACCAAAATTATATACAAAATATGTATAACTGTATACTCATTTTATATATAAAAATATTAAGTATACCAATAAATAATCACTTACATATCCTGAAATCTACATATACATAATTAATATCCACCATTCATTATATTAACTATATACACTATTCATTACCTTAATTATAATACTATTCATTACATTAGTTATAACTACTATACATTACATTAGTTATAAATGAGGGAATGAGGAACAGGAAACTCACAGCAATGGGGTCGGCCGGCCGCCGGAGTACGGCAGGAGGGGCTCGGCTGACAGGGAGTGGGGTCGGCCTGGAGTTCGACGCCGGTCGGAGTACAGGGGGCCGGTGCACACAAAAGGGGAGGGGAGTTGAGAGGAGAGAAACTCGGCTCGGGGAGGAGTTCGTGAGGGCCGCCGGAAGAGGAGGGAGGTCGGGGAGCAACCAGCGCCGGAGTTTGGCCGAGGTGGATCTGAACAGTGGAAGCCGGGTGGCTGTCGCAGCGGGTCGAGAGGTGGAGGAGAGCTGGACGGGAAGAGCTTGGCCGGTCGGTGGGCTCGGGATGGCCGCTGGACCGCCGGAGGTCGGGTTGCCGAGGGAGCGCGGGGTTGGGGCTCGACCGGAGAAGATGATGGATGTATGGATGGATGAAGCCTGTGGTGGTGGTCGTTGATGATGGAAGGAGGAGATGGAGGAAGGAATGGCAGAGGGGAGTCTGCCGAGGTTCAGTCGGAGCGGGATTGACAGCGGTCGCCGGAGGGCTGGGCTCGGGCTGACCGGACTGACAGCGGGCCGCCGAACTGCAGTCGGGTGGAGCTCGGGGAGAACAGCAGAGGGAGAGGGCCGCCGGGTTTAGAGGGGGCCGGGAAGCACAGGGGGTGAACAGGGTCCCCAGTTTCCCCCCCTTAACTATTTGAATTTGAATTCAAAAAGTAAAAGAAGAAGAAGAAGGAGAAGAAGAAGAAGAAAGGAAAGAGAAGGAGAAAGAAAAGAGAAGAAGGAAGGAAGAAATTTTTCCTCCTACGGTTGAGGTTGAGGATGGAGGCTTAGTTGGGGAAACCTAGGTTTCTAGGGATTAGGGTTAATGTAGATAGGACATTAAATAGGATGAGGGTGTGGGTAAATCAAAGGTGAGGATGCACCCAATTTAATGGGTGGTCCAGATTAAACATGAAGGAAATTATTTTCATGTAAAGTAGAGTGGGGAAAAATGCAATTTGGTCCACAAATAAATAACCTTTCCATTTGGTCTTGGACAAAGGAGTGATGACACCTACAATTGAATAATTGCAACTTAGCCCCTTAAATTCGGGAAATTGCACAAACACATAAAATGACGAAAATTTTGCGGGTGATTCGGTATCCGGTGTTTTGTAGGGTCAGGGGGCGCTGTAAGTTTGGTGTGGGCTAAAATAGCAGGGCACTGGAATTAAATTGAGATTTCAGAATCGGTTAAAATAGTATCCTCAATTTAATTAGAAATAAATGCAAGTTGTGTTCTAAAATTAATTAGGAGTACATGTGGCCAAAATTAGGTCAGGTCATCAATACCAATAATGAAGAAGACTCAGGAGAGAATATTACCCTAATTTGGGTCGCACAAAAAATAGGTCAAGATTGCCTCCAATTTTCGATTGGAACGCACAACGATACAAAATAGGAATTTATTAAATAACGTCCGCGACGATTTTTGTGCGGCCAGAAATAATATACAGAGAGCATAATTATGAGTTGCAAAAATAGCAGAATGAAAGGCGGGCATGTCTAGGGCAAGATTGTGAAATTTGTTGGAAGACAAAAGTCAGGGTACTGCTCCAAATATCGAAGCAAAGACAATGCGCAATAATTAAATAAATTACGGTAATTTATTACAATCTCCAATAAATAAATTATAAATAAAATAATTAATTACATAATTCCACAATTTGGACAGGTTTTCATCTACTGGGCTTCTAGGTCAAGTCTGCTAGCTCAAAACGAATGAACACCATATATAATTATATTTAATTACATATCTCACATATTTATTTAAAATAATTAATTATCATGCAATTACTTAATTGTAACTACCATAATATTAAATATTGCAAAAGTCGAAAATACCCCTATTTTCGGAACGTGGTAGTGACAAAAATGGGCAAGAAAACCAGCGCAACAGAAAGGCCCCTCTCGACTCTGTCGTCGAGTTCTTCCTTGAGGCATGATCTGTTGAATATGGGACCTGATTTCGAAGAAACCAATCCATAACAAGAAAATGATCTTGATTCAATATATCCCGATCGAACGGTACCAAGTATTTCTTAGCTGCGCTCCCCGAATAGGGAGAACGGGGTACTACAGCTGTGCACATTAGCAGTATACCCAAGCCTTCAACTCCTCACACACTCTGTCATACTTCCACCTGCAGTAGTGCACTCGACACTGGTCCAAAAGTCAGGAACCTGAGCTCTTCCAAATGTCTTTATTGCATTTTCAGTGAGTTCTCATATTACCACTCTACACTCTAGCACACTACTACACTCACAAATATCCTATGGACTGTGGGTGTATCAGTGACACCCATACACACAGTTGGTTATCTCTATCTCATCAACTGAACCTTAACTAAGCTAATCCTAGATTCCTCCCATACTCGAGCATTGACTGTGGCAGAGGAAACTGCCTGCACTACACTACACTACCCCAAATGCCTACTCTTAGCTAGAACCTGACTGTGCATAACACTTGGTGCACATACACTCTCCATCACTGCTCACACTTATCCCACCACCACAAACACATACACCTATACACACATAAACTCTCTCTCTCACACACATACAGAAACAATGTGTAACACCCACACATTGTGAACACATATACATGGAACTCACATACACAGTTCACTGTGCATAGCACACTGCACAGTGAGCATTGTGCACTCACACACATACCCACACTTATATATATAGACATATCATTAAATATACCTACATATATACTAATATATATATATATATATATATATATATATATATATATATATATATATATATATATATATATATATATATATATATATATATATATATATATATATATATTGTGAACACATATACAGGGAACTCACATACACAGTTCACTGTGCATAGCACACTGCACAGTGAGCATTGTGCACTCACACACATACCCACACTTATATATAAAGACATATCATTAAATATACCTATATATATACTAATATATATATATATATATATATATATATATATATATATATATATATATATATATATATATATATATATATATATATATATATATATATATATATATATATATATATATATATATATATAACACCTATCTATAGGTACATGTGATACACATGCGCTAAGTGCATTAAATCAAACACTTGGTGCTCACTAATATGATACTCTATGATGCACACTCAAATCACTCTCAAACACAACCAAATCCCTATGACACATCCAAAATACCAATGAGCAATATAAAATAGTAAAGAATGACCCATTAGGCATTTCATCAAACACTTGGTGTGCCACCTCAGAGTTTTCTCCAAATGGAGACAAAATTTAATTTAACTTCCTCCATAAGCCTTATATGGACATAGTTCCTCTTCCTATGGGTAGTCTTAAATCAAGAAAGGATTTTTAAAGGTTTAATAAACCATTCAATTTAAAATAATAAGGAAAAATATGATTTTTACCTATTAGGAGATGGATTCCCAATGTGATTCCTCCAATGAGCACAAGAGTGAGGAATAAATACCAATATCTAGCCAAACTCCTCTTCCTCAAGCCTCTTGCAACCTTTACGCTTCTAACTCTCCTTGGGGATTAAAATAAGAGGGATTGAGATTGATTTGGAGAAATTTGGTGGAGGAATGAATGCTTGGAGGAAAGAACTCAACTTATGGTTTCTTCATGAACAACTAATAAAGAAGAGGGGGGCTCCCTCCTCCTAAATAGGGCCGACCACATCTAGGCTAGGGTTAGTCTATGCAAAATATCCAAAATACCCTCCAAGGGTTGTAATAAAGAGTTTAGCTAATGAGGGAGATTTAACTAATGAAGGTTCTAATATTAAATGAATGAGGTATTCTATTCATTCCCTCTATTTTAACTAATTAACCAAGAATAATTAAATAGGTTACTCTATTGGTCATGACAAGCCTAATTGGGTTCAAGTCTAGTCTAACTAAGGGGCTAATCATGCACCATCCTCCATATGAATTAATTATATATAAACAATCATGCCAATTATTATTATAATTAATAAATATAATACCAATGACATAAATACTCCTATCCCAAAAACTGATGGTTACACCTCATATCTCTCTCTGCTGCAGGGGACACAAGTCATGCGACCACACAAGCAAACATCTCTCATGTTGTAGCCTTTTTTGAAAAGAAAAGTGCTCAGCACTTGAAGACCCACAGGACATGGGTTACAAAGGCCGCTGCGCCTCACCCAACTACGGAGCTGGTGCTTCCCACCTTTCTCTCTCTCTCTCTCTCTCTTTCTCTCATTGAAGACGCTTGCCAGGCATCCACTTAGGTTGTCTATGTCCACGCGGCATCCTCTTCTGACGTAGAAAATGCTCGACATTCAAACTATGGCAGAGAAAAATACTATGATGCCAGATATTTGGGTGCTGATGCAAGTTCTATGCGGCCAAGGAGGAGGATGCATAAGATCGATTATGTAGCATCGGTTGACAGCCGCAGGCGGCTCCGTCAGCAGCAAAACCTCTATTTTTGACCGAATCTCACGCAACGTTGATCCAATGTGCCATATTGAGAATGGTGAAAACCCAAACTTGGACTCTTCGTATTATGCACCAGCGCTTGTAAGGATGAAGAAGATAAGAGCAGCGCGAGATCTCCAAGCTCAAGCAACTGCTCATTCGACTGACCATCAACTGGCATCATTGACTGTTATGCATGCTTCGGACAAAAAGCTATACAAGATCAACCCACGTGTCCAGCCCACAGTGGCAAGTGGACTAGGTCAATCTCAAAAGTCTTCCGCTGACAACTTAGGAAAAGTCCTTCCATGAAACCCAGGTTAGGGAGCAAAAACAACACTTACACACCCATATGCTCATAACAAACGTGTAAAGATAAATCAACCCTCGTGTGACTTGCTCAACGTGATCAATCATAAGAGCAAAATGATGAAAGCAACCATGACATATGAAATGGCCCCTTCGGGTCACCACTGTGCCAGCATTACCATCAATTGCTGATGTAATTAGATAGCAGTACCTACAAACAGGCGGTCAGCATTCCAACGACTACAACCAAGGGTACCCAACTGGCAGCATCCCGGAGAGCAGGAGGAGACATCCTTCACCTTGTGCTATTCGGCTTCGAAGGCCCCCTTCGCGAAGGGAGGTAGGAAGTCTAGCACCTCCAGTTTGTCTCTCTCGACTAGTGTGTCGAGGAGGCGATGTCACGTCCCAGTCTCAAAATACGTAGGACTAGGAACACGTAAGCATGCCAGCCGTATGTATATGGCAACTCCAATATATGGATACCATAATACATACGTACGTTGTAATAGAAATATAAACTCATATATAGTATAAATATTGTCACAAGTCACCGATATACTAAATCTCATCCACACAACCAGTCACAAAAAAGAAATAAATAAACTAGAATAATGAGTCTGAATAATCCTAAACTAATAGTCGGGTGGAGACAAATTCAGTACCAATGACTATATCAATACTAAAATGAGGAAGAAGGATAATATCTCCAATATAAAATAAAGTGATGGTAGAAGTGTATCAGCGAAGCGATCCATCGCTAGTGATAATCAAAGATGCTCTGAAGGTAAGACATCCTCGGAAGAGATAAGTAGTAAGTCTTGATCCATGCTCCGACGAATACTCATGAATATCTACACCTAGAAAGGGACCAGATCCTCAAAGGAACGTAACAAGATACATAGAAGCAAGCCAATTTGAATACAGTAAACATGCATAATGTTTGAAAATATATAAGTACGCTGTACAAGACAATCTATATGAATGAAAATAATGACTACTTTTCGACGTATGGGCAAGGGTAGGCTACTCGATCTAAACCTCATAACTCACACACACACGTCAGTGAACATCAGAAATTGACATACTGCGGGGGTAGCGACCAGCGTGTGACTCTAGAAATTGACATACCGTGGGGGTAGCGACCGGCGCTACACACTCCCATAGTACGAGCTAAATACTATGGTTTACCAGAGTGGTTAAAGCCCATACGCCTAATAATTGTCCTCTCATGATACTAGGTGTCAAGTGTGTGTCAACATATCTAATATATAGTAATGACTGGACGAAACTACACATGCAATGAATATACAAAAATATAAATAGCATACAAAGTACTGTAAATAATTAGGCAAGGTATACTTGCCTGGTAAGAAAGCCGCAAAGTGTAACGTCCAGGAGGCAAGCACACATGATCATAAGCTACAGCCTCAGAATGAACGTCTCCGAATGCTGAAATAAATATCACCAACATTCCCAAAATAAGCGAAATAGCTAGAAAATACTATCCTTTCGTCCAATTTGGACATAGGGGTAAAACGATAATTTCGGGTCAAAGCGGGCTCCATATGTGGGCTACCTTGCACCAAAAAGTGTGTCAGGGGTAAAGGTCTCTAAATGGGACAAATTATAGATCAAACCAATTCTAAACGTCAATATGAACTCAACGGTACATTCAATTTTGGATTCCGGTGAGTCGTACAGAAATTTGCTCAAAAAGTCAACCGTGGGGCCCGCCAATAGGTGACTTGGTCAACTGTCTCAGAATCGCGTGAAACTGAGTCATAGGACGAGCATGATACCACGAGCCCAGCGGCGTAAGTTTTGTCGTATTCTGACGAGCGTACACTAAATGGTGCAAAATTTTGCAAAAGTCGCGATACAAAGACTTTTTGCGGATACGGGGTGATTTCGACGCGCACACGCGTCCAAATCAATTTTTGCAAAGTTCACATATCTGGGTATACCGTGCACACCTTTTGGTATACTTGGTACACAACGGGGCGGTCCCGTTTGGCGGGGCGCGCTCCGTATCACAAGTTTTGGAAGTTAGAAAATGGGCTTTTAGTAATTTTTAACCTGATTTAATTTTGCATACATCATGAAATAAAATAATGTAATTGACAGAAAATAATCTAGGTTAGGTGGTCTTCACATAGTAAGAAGAAAATCTAAATTCGGATCTTTGTGGTGGGAGATACGAGTCCCTGAACATGGGTCATCGCAACAAATTTCTGCAGCGTAAAAGTCGTAGTTTTTTCTAAAGTTGGCGTCGAATTTTACCTAGTTTTGTGTGAGTACGATGGAAACTAATCTATGGAATTTAGAGAGGGATAGGTGAGGATTATACCACCGAAGACAGGGTCGAGTTTGGTCGAGCGATGCGACAAAAAATGGCATGGGAAGAGGGGTTCGTTGCTATAACTTCTGCGCAGCATTTGCGCACGGATGACGCTGCTGCGGCCGGCTGACGGTTCTCCGGCGATCTCGCGGTGGCTGGCGGTCGGCGTCGTGGGTCCAGGCAGTCGCCGAAGGGGCGCGACTAGGGTTAGGGTTAATCTATATATGATATATATAGGGAGAGAGAGCAGAGAGAGGGGAGCGGATATGGAAACGGGTCGTGCGGGGGGGGGGGGGGTTGCACAGCGCGGGGGGGATGGGCTTGTTACTGCTACTGCTGTGGGTTCGTTAGAGGTTAGCTTAGGTTTTTATCATCTTTTTTTTTCTTTTTTCTTTTTTCTTATTCTATTTCTTTATTCTTTTTTTTTCTTTTTTTTCTATTTCTTATTACTATAATAAACTATATATATACATTATATATAGAAAAATTTAGAAATTATATTAGTGCATACCATTAATCTACCAACTGTCCACAGAGTCTCCTACATGTAAATAATTAAAATAATTATAATTGCTCCACAAATCTTCTATTGCACAATCACCAAGAAATAAAAATTAAATAAATTTTATTACTTCTAATTAGCTAATAAATGCTATAAATCAATTAAATAATTAATTAAATAATTAATACGGTTTAAAATTTTAGGGTTTTATATTCTACCCAACTTACAAAAATTTTGTCCTCGAAATTGACACTAACCCATATTCACTATAGCTATTACATTATATTGCTATCTAGCAGTGCTTCCTAAAGTCATGGTCTGTCATTCTAACACTTCCTTATTTATTGTCCATATATTATTCTATTTCTAACTCATCTACACTACCCAACTTACAAGAGCTCTATTAGTAGTCACAGTCTCTTGAGGCTATTGTCTATGTTGTAAGACGAAAATATTTATTAGGTCAAAAATCTTGGGATGTCTTGAATCTCACAACCATGATTTTTCTTTGTAACCGTCAAGTATCGTAGTCTAATACCACCATGCCACCTGACCAATATGTCTGCAAATACTTCGACTACTCTACTACAACGGTCTAGCTGCAGCTGTCGCTTCTTTGCCAGCAATTTGTAATAGTTGTCAGTTCGTAACAAGTGCCTTCAATTCTTTCCTAGGCATAGTCTAAGTTTTAGGATAATAATTAAGATCTTGATTAACTTTTTAAAACTATTAGAAGTATGATCTATTTTAAACAATCTAACAATTTCTATTAGGCTAAATGATGCTACTTAAGGGTTAAAGAATACAAATATTGCTATAGTGCATATACATAAGGGTATTTATTAAGAACTCATTCGTTTAGTTATTAATCATTTACTAAACCATTTATGTTTTAACTAACAATACAAGGGTGAGGTTGAAGTAATCAAACAGTTCATAATGGCACAAAAAGATACGACTATAATAGGAAGAGTTAAGCACAAGATAAGGAATGGATATAGAAGAGAAGATGAGCCACCCAAGGGGGCGAGATGGTGATAGGAAAGAGAATACTACTACTGCTACGCGTATCATCCATTAGCTTCGTGGATATGCCATCTAGTTAGGATATCAACATATCCTCATAACTGCTAAACTATCTTATATATAATTCTCCGGATACTATGCACCTAAGATCTCGTGTCACAATGGGGTCATGGGTATAAAATAACACATAATTAAGGTCGTACATGTATCTACGACTTTCTGTGCCCGCGCTCCTTATTTATTATCATGAGTGCTTGGCCTATGGGATATATCTGGTACTATCTGTGTATCAACTTATACTAAGCACGAACGTTTGTCTTTCCGAAATAGGGGAAGACGGAAATCAACAATAAAGAATTTCAAGGAGGATATGATAGAATACAAGTATGAGATTCAAAGGGATTAGAGAATTTTGAAAGGGAGTTGCCAAGGCAGTTGTGGATTAAAATCTTATTTTGGTAAATTCTTATATGCATGTTCATATCATAACAGTTATGTACCTGACATGATATGCTCCGACCAGTCTAGAGGGCAAATATATTCGTCTAACAAGTTGAGTCAACTATATCTCAATCCATATAAAATAGTGAAACAAAGAGCAAACCAAGTGCACTACGGTTGATCAGACCATAATACACCGATTCTGATTTAGACAATGTATTAGTGTGGGCCCCCAATAATACATATGTCATGAACAAGCTCAATAAAAGAATAAGCTTTCAAAAGTAGGCTATAATAGCAGCATAAGTCGAGGTAGTAAAAATATAAGTATGCTTGATTATGATGAGAGAAATTACAAAATAATTCAAGTTTACAAAGAAGATAAGACTCTACAGTCTCTACAGTTGTCATACTGACTCCTTGTCTAAGTTGATAGTTGACCAAATAGGGGTATGGCCTCTAAGTTCTATAGTTTGAATACATATTATCTTCTTATGCAAGTCTATAGTTGGTGTCATTCAGTTATACTTCATCAATGGGTTAAGAGGACTATGTGATACTATGTTATGAGATATACTATCCAACTTAAAAGAATTAACTAATATTGTACTGTCTTAAGGATACAGTAGAAACTCCTGCTAAGGTTTATGAGGAAGGGTCTTGGTACTTATTAGGGTATCCTATTGCATTCAAAAGGTATTGGTCATCTTAAGTCTTAATCATAGTGCTTATAGAATAAGTGTTAATAGTAAGTATGGAAGGGTTATGTGGCACGAGTTGAAAGAAAAGAAGAACATAATTAGTCATCGCACAAATAGCGAGCGCTAGGTTTTCAGAGGAACAAGATTTGAATTTAAATAGAAAGGCTCTAGATAATATAATAATTTTCTAAGGGGAAGGTGGTTTGCTAACCTCTGTATTCGTGGTATGATCTAGGGAAGTGTTATTTTATTCCTCTTGGCTTCCTAGGGTACTGTCTGCTAATATCAAGACAAGAATAAAAATATATAACTCTATAATACTATCTTACTATAAAAGTTAGGGTTGGTCCTAATATTCCACCTTGGATTTCTAGTGGTCCCTCAATACTAGGGTCAAACAATATGGTTAAACTTCTAATTAACTCTAGTAGTGTCTATACCACTCTCAAGTCCTTCATAAATATTTCAAGGGATAATGGTCCTCTAATTTATAGGTATGGGATGCTAGGGTTCATTAGGTATCCTAAACTTAGTGATGCGTCAATACTCTAGTTGTATTCTTGGTAGGATTATTACCTTAATTATTATTCTAATCAACAAGGGTTCCTATATTCTAGGGAAAAGCTATACTCAGTGGGCTATTAGGGAAGTACAAGAATCAAGCAGGATGCGATTATTTAGATAGAACAGATTGGAAGGAGGATGAGTCATGGTCAATTATGGATGAGATCCTATATTCTAATCCTATGTGCAGGCTTGCTCGGTATAGTAAAGTAACCGAGACAATATGCTCTCGACCTGCATGGGCCACCACAAAAATATGTCACGCCCCAGTCCCAAAATACGTAGGACTAGAAATACGTAAGCATGCCAGCCGTATGTATATGGCAACTCCAATATATGGATACCATAATACACACGTACGCTGTAATATGAATATAAACTCACATGTGGTATAAATATTGTCATAATTCACCGATATACTAAATCTCATCCACACAACCAGTCACAAAAAGATAATAAATAAACTAGAATAATGAGTCTGAATAATCCAAAACTAATAGTCTGGTGGAGACAAATCCACTACCAATGACTATATCAATACTAAAATGAGGAAGAAGGATAATATCTCCAATATAAAATAAGGTGATGGTAGAAGTGTATCAGCAAAGCGATCCATCGCTACTGATAATCAAAGATGCTTCGAAGGTAAGACATCCTCGAAAGAGATAAGTAGTAAGTCATGATCCGTGCTCCTGCGAATACTCATGAACATCTACACCTGGAAAGGGACCAGGTCCTCAGAGGGATGTAACAAGATACATAAAAGCAAGCCAATTTGAATACAGTAAACATGCATAATGTTTAAAAATATATAAGTACGCTGTACAAGATAATCTATATGAATGCAAATGAGGATAACTTTTTAATGTATGGGCAAGGGTAGGCTACTCGATCTAAACCTCACAACTCACACACACACACACGTCAGTGGACATTAGAAATTGGCATACCGCGAGGGTAGCGACCAGCGCGTGACTCCAAAAATCGACATACCACGGGGTTAGCGACTAACACAACACACTCCCGTAGTGCGAGCTAAATACTACGGTTTACCAGAGTGGTTAAAGCCCATACGCCTAATGATTGTCCTCTCATGATACTAGGTATCAAGTGTGTGTCAACATATCTAATATATATTAATGACTGAACGAAACTACACATGCAATAAATATATAAAAATGCAATAAATATAAAGAAATATAAATAGCATGCAAAGTACTGTAAACAATTGGGCAAGGTATACTTGCCTGGTAAGAAAGCTGCAAAGTATAATGTCCAGGAGTCAAGCACACAGGATCATAAGCTACGACCTCAGAATGAACGTCTCCGGATGCTAAAAAAAATATCACCAATGTTCCTAGAATAAGCAAAATAGCTAAAAATACTATCATTTCGTCCAATTTGGACACAGAGGCAAAACGGTAATTTCGAGTCAAAGCGGGCTCCACATGTGGGCCACCTTACACCAAAAAGTGTGCCAGGGATAAATGTCTCTAAATAAGATAAATTATAGGTCAAACCAATTCTAAACGTCAATACGAACTCAACTGTACGTCCAATTTTGGATTCCGGTAAGTCGTACACAAATTCGTCCAAAAAGTCAACCGTGGGAGACAGAGTTTTACTCGCTGAGCGCGAAGGTTGTGCAACTACAACCTGGCCGGTCGAAGAGATCGGAGAGTCGACAGGAATGGTAGGGGATGTCTTGGGCATCCAGACCTTACGCAGCTTCCTGTTGTCTTGGACAGAGAGAGAGTGAGAGCTACCCCCTGTTCAAAGCATATCTTCGTAGGCAGACTGGTCGAACTGGACGACCAAGGTCTTCTTCACGGATCCCACGGATACCGCATCGTGTTGAGCAATTGCTTTCTCCTCAGAAGAGAAAGACGTCCCCAGCAAAGTCGCTATCTTGTGTTTGATAATAAACGAAATAAATAAGACGAGGTTTATACGAAACCCGCTCTTAGGTTCACAAATAAGAAGTACAATTAATCCTATACGAGGATGTCAAGTACAGATTTTTAATCTGGGTAAATATTGCTATAGGAGTGTCACGACCCAGTCCCAAATACCGAGGGACCAGATACGTGGCAATGGCCAGTAGTACGCACCGATGGACAAACCCAAATTTAATGGATCTATCAGGGCATACTTAAGCTGTAAAACCAAGTCTACGACAATCATGGCACAATCTAATCTCATCCACACAAGATATAAAATATGATCCACAGAATATAAGGAATGTAAATTATCAACCAATCTCAACAAAGTGCTCCGGGGAACAACCCGATAAATATCTGTTACAATGGTTTAACAGACCAGAAATAAATGACTGAAATAAACAAATAAATACTGAGCAGGGAACATAGGTGCTCAGGAAAAGTCTTCAGCTAACACCTCATCCTCGGATGGCGGTACTACTCCTGGATCAGCTCCTGCTGCGGTCCCGTATACCTCGGGATAGATCTCGTCCTCAAATCCTGGGGACATAATCCATATCCAGGTCCTCAGGGGACATAGCAAGGTACAGAAAATATACAAGCCAGAATATAAGCAGTGCAGCAAATAATGAGATAAATAGGGTAAGTATGTAAACATCTGTGTGAAATACAAAAGAGAACATCAATAGTACTCAGGTTGAAGCAACTACAAGCTCTGTATAGGGGAGCCGGTAGCAGTGATATTATGAGGTGGTCTAGCTCAGCGGGAGACTGAGTAGCCGGCATAACATAATCAACCTGTAGCCCGTGGGTCTCTCCAGCAATAGATGGAACAATAAGAGAATACTAAATAACCAGCTAAGTGATATGCAAGATGAGAGCATCAATAGTACTCAGGTTGAAATACTACAAGCTCTATGTAGGGGAGCCGGTAGCAGTGGTATCATAAGATGGTCTAGCTCAGCGGAAGACTGAGTAGCCGGCATAACATAATCAACCTATAGCCTGTGGGTCTCTCCAGCAATAGATGGAACAATAAGGGAATACTAGATAACCAGCTAAGTGATATGCAAGATGAGAGCAGCACTAGAACTCAAGCTGAAGCCACTACAAGCTCTGTGTCGGGGAGCCGGTAGCAGCAGTAATAATGAGTAATGGGCCAAGCTCGGGCTTCAGAGTCTTATGCCTCACAATAATATGGGTTTATATATATGATCAGCCTGTAGCCTGTGAGTCTCTCCCCACCCAATGTAACCACGCATATCATGACCATAACGTCTCATGTCCATGTCAGCGGGATCATAACTAATGCAATATGTCATAAATGTCTAGGAATATAATATCTCTGTCAAGTCCTGTATCCTATACAGAATCACTACGAATATCTCGAGAAGATCCTGTCTCATGAACAGTGTCAAGTGTCCTGGGTCCAAGTGTACTTGGTAAGACAAGTACGAGAAGATAAAGTGTCACGAATATCCATCTCTAGATGACAATACACAACACTGCGTACGGTATTGGCATCCGACTGATAATCGGACGCTAAGTATGTCACACGGTCCTAGGTTAAGCATGCATAGCAATATAATAAAACAAGGAAAATATGTAACAATACTGCAGAGTTTGGCAATGTACACTTGCCTGGGGTCCGAATACCAACAGTCGTCCCTGTATCAATGGATCCTGTAGGTACTACTCCAAAAGCTGTAATAAACATCACCAACAGTCTCAGAAGATATCTAATAGCTAGAAACGCCTGTCCTTAAGTCCAATTTGGACACAAGGGCAAAAATGACATTTTCGGGCCAAAGCGGAGTCCATATGTGGGCCACTTTGCACCAAAAAGCGTATCAGGGTCAAAGGTCTCCAAATTCCTCTAACTCAGTGTCTACAAGTCAGGAATGATGATACGAACCCAACGGAACTTCCAGAATTGAATTTCGATGAGCCGATCACAAAATCGCCCGTCAAGTGGAGCTTGTGGGGCCCACGATACGCGATTTTGTCAACGTTCTTAGAATCGGACCAAACTTGGGTCACAGGACCAGCGTATTGCTACGAGTCCGATGGCGCAAGTTTTATCTCGATCCGACGTGTATACACCAAGTTATAGCGTCTTCCAGAATAGACGGATACGGGGCGTTGTCGACGGATACGCGTTGATTCCGGTGTGCACGCACATCCAAATCGACTTCTGCAAAATCCCACACGACCGTATCAATGTCACGCACATTTCGGTAAAGACCGCGTGCGACCAAGTCGTCCCGTTTGGCGGGGCACACTCCGTTCCGTGATAAAATAGGGCATTGTTTTTCTTGTTTTTAGATCGCGGTGTACGATCACCACAGGACGCGATGTACCGAACGAGTTGTACGAGCACCGAGAGGGTTATACAGTCTACGCGTAGCAACTGACGGAATTGAAAATGGAGTTACGAGGAGGGAGAAAACGGTACCTGAACAGGGCTCCGTAAACGCTGAATTTCACATGTCCGAGGGTACTGTTCGTATCCTGGACGTGTCCGTCGTCTCCTGTGCGTCCAGGCTAGGGTTCCTTCCGAGACAGCGGTGGGGGCTTCGCCGGAGGGAGTCAGTCTCGGGGTCGGCGAGGTCGGCTAGGCGGCGGCTGTGCACCGTCGACCGGAGCGGTTCACGCGGGCCGGAGCAGTTTCACGCGGCCTGAGACTCGGCGTCGGGGAGCGTTTGGATGGACTCGGTTGGGTCGGGGCCTGGTCGACGATGGGTGGATCGAGGGCGGCCTGACGGCATCGGCGAGGTCGTGGGATCTGGGCGAACGACGGCGGAGTCGAGCGGTGCCAGCGGGGTTCTGGAAAGAAGGAGGAAGGCGTCGAGGGGTCGTCGGCCTGGCGGAGTTGGGGTCGGTGTCATCTCGAGGCGGGGAGTCGATCGGAGGGGACGCGGGTGGCGCTCACGTGGAGGGGGAAAGGTCGACGAGGGGTCCGGGGGCTGCTCGAGGCGGGGAGTCGATCACGGGGACGACAGCCTGGGGAGTTAGGGGTGTTGGCAGAGTCGTCGAGAGGCGGGGGCTCGTCTAGGGTTCCGGCGAAGAAGTCGGGTCTGTGATGGCGCGGTGAGGTCGGCGGCTGGGCACGCTTCACGAGGCTTTATAGCCGCTACAGTAACCACGATGGTTAGGGTTCCGCAATTGGGTTTCGGGTCGGGTTTGGCTCGGATCCGACCCGACCCGACCCAATTACCTGATTTGGTTCAGGGTTGGTTTGGTTTGGTTTGGTTTAGCCAATAGTTTATAGGTCCTAAAACTCATTTCCGGAGTCCAATAAATACACCAAAAAAATATCCTGTGTCCGGTTTTCCATTTTACACCATAAAATATTATTTCCATAATATTTTAACACCAATTAACAGTATTTAAAAATCTTTAACTCACAATTACCTTGGTTCTTCATCCAGAAAAATGCCGAAAATCCGGGAAAATTATATTAAAATTATTCTGAAAAAAATAGGGTGTTTACAATCTACCCCCCTTAAGAGGATTGCGTCCTCGCAATCAAAGAATAAGCTTCTAAAGGAAGAACTATAAAATACAAGGTTGCTTAGTTTACAACTGCATTCTCGAACAAATGAGGATAATGCTGGCGCATACTATCTTCTCGTTCCCAAGTCGATTCTTCAGGAGAATAATATTTTTAAGCTACACGAAACAGTCTGATTGTCTGTCCCCGCAATGTCTTCTCACTGACGTCGAGGATGCCAACTGGTTGTTCTTCATATCTCAAGCTAGGGCCCACTGCGATCTCTGAATGATCGACTACGTGACTTGGGTCGGTCATGTACCTTCTCAGCTGTGAGACGTGGAATACGTCATGTACTCCCTCTAAGGATGGAGGTAATGCAAGACGATAATCCACCTCACTAATACGCTCTAGAATATCAAATGGCCCAATATACCTTGGGCTCAACTTGCCTCTGCTCCCGAATCTAATAGTACCTCGAGTGGGCAAAATCCTCAAGAACACGTGCTCTCTTTCTTTGAACTCCAGGGAACGTCTGTGTGTATCTGCCCAATACTTCTGTCTGTCTTGAGCTGCTCGAAGATGATTCTTGATCTGTTTTACCTTCTCCACTGTCTGCGTTACCAATTCTGGACCCAGTAATTGACGTTCACCAACGTCACTCCAACATATAGACGACCTGCACTTCCTTCCGTATAAAGCTTTGAATGGTGCCATCTGAATGCTGGCCTGATAACTGTTGTTGTAGGAGAACTCCACTAAGTGCAAATGATCTTCCCAAGATCCTCCAAAGTCTAGCATACACGATCGCAACATATCCTCCAAGATCTGAATAGTGCACTCCGACTGACCATCTGTCTGTGGGTGGTAAGCTGTGCTGAATTTGAGTTTGGTGCCAAGACTCTCTTGTATGCTTCGCCAAAAATAAAATATAAATCTCGAATCTCGATCCGATACAATACTAACCGGTACTCTATGTAATCTGACGATTTATCGCATATACATGTCGGCTAGTACCTTTGTGGACTGTCCAACTCTAAATGGCAAGAAGTGTGCCGATTTAGTGAGTTTATCCACGATAACCCATACCACATCTCTTCCGCTGGGGCTTCTTGGAAATCCTGTGACAAAATCTATCGTGATATGTTCCCACTTCCATTCTGGTATAGGAAGCGGCTGTAACATACATGCAGTCCTCTGATGCTCGGCCTTTACCTGCTGACAGACTAAACATTTAGCCACAAATCTTGCAATCTCCCTTTTCATTCCATGCCACCAATAATACTGTCTCAAGTCTCGGTACATCTTGGTTCCTCCTGGGTAAACAGAGTACATAGAGCTATGTGCTTCAGTCATTAACTCCTGTCTCAATTCTCCATTTGGAATATACATGCGATTCCAAACCTCAATGTCCCGTCTTCGTGTATACGAAGTCCTGTCTGCATGCCTGCTTCTATCCTCTCTTTGAGTCTTCGAAATCTAGCATCGGTGGGCAATGCCTCTTTAATTCTTTCCATAAGTGATGACTTAATTTTAAGATTAGCCAGCAAGCCATTCTGTCCTGGTAAAATAACCTCTATCTGAAGCTCCTGTAGATCTCTCAATAACTCGGACTGAAATAAGCCGTAGGCTTCCTGCTGAGTGCGTCTGCCACGACATTCGCCTTTCCCGGATGATACTGCAGATCTATGTCAAAATCTACCATCAATTCAAGCCAACGTCTCTGCCTCATGTTAAGCTCCTTTTGAGTATATATATACTTCAGACTCTTGTGATCTGTAAAGATGTCTACCTTCTCCCCATAAAGGTAGTGCCTCCATATCTTCAATGCAAATATAACTGCTGCTAACTCCAGATCGTGTGTTGGGTAGTTCTTCTCGTGAACCTTCAACTGTCTCGATGCATAAGCAATAACTTTGCCATATTGCATCAAAATACATCCTAATCCACTTCCTGATACATCACTGTAAACAACAAAACCTCCTGACCCTGAAGGAAGGGTCAAGACAGGTGATGTTGTTAATCTTCTCTTCAATTCTTCGAAGGCCTTCTGGCAGTCTTCTGTCCATATAAACTCCTGGTCTTTACGAGTCAGCTTCTTCATTGGTTCTGCAATCCTTGAGAAATTTTCTACAAACCTTCGGTAATATCCCGCAAGTCCGAAAAAACTTCTCACTTCTGCAACTGATGTTGGTGTAGGCCAAGTCTCTATTGCTGCAACTTTCTCTGGATCTACTGAAAGTCCTTCTCCGAAGATGATATGTCCCAAGAAAGGCACTTTATCCATACAAAACTCACACTTACAGAGTTTGGCATATAACTTCTCATGTCTCAATATCTCTAACATAATTCTGAGATGCTCCTTGTGCTCTTCGTGGTTCCTGAAATATATTAGAATGTCGTTAATGAACATGACCACAAATTTATCCAAGAACTGATGATAGACTCTGTTCATTAAACTCATAAATACTGCTGGCGCGTTGGTTAAACCAAACGGCATTACCAAGAACTCATAATGTCCATACTTGGTCCTGAAAGCTATCTTCGGTATGTCTTCCTTCCTTACTTTGATCTGATGGTAGCCGAATCTAAGGTCAATCTTCGAGAATACTCTAGCACCACTCAATTGATCGAATAGATCATCAATGCATGGTAAGGAATACCTGTTCTTGATGGTTACAGCATTCAGTGCCCTGTAGTCAATGCACAACCGTACTGTTCCATCCTTATTCGGCACAAATAATATGGGTGCTCCCCAAGGTGAAACGTTGGGCCGAATAAAATTCTTCTCCAAAAGATCATCAACTTGTTCCTTTAACTCCACTAACTCCTTAGGTGCTAGCCGATATACTGATGAAGTGATAGGCTCTGCTCCTGGAGTTAAGTCTATTGTGAATTCTATTTCCCGATCAGGCGGTAATCCTGGAAGATCATCAGGAAATACATCCACAAACTCTGATATGACTCTTGGGTAACCTGTCTCCCCTTCTACAGATAGTACCCTAAGAGTAGGCTGAACTCCTTGCTCTACTGTCCCTCGAAGAAACTCAAATTTTGGATGCCCAGGCGGTCTAAATATAACCCGCCCAAGTCAGCAATCAAGAGTTGCATGGTACTGACTTAACCAGTCCATACCAAGTACAACATCATAATCTGACATGGAAAATATCAGAAATTGAGCTCGCATTTCTCTTCCACAAACTACTACAGAACATGATTTACAGACGTCACTAACCGGAATAATTCTACCTCCCGTAAGAATTCTCTTCATCTTCGGAAGGGGTACGGTAGCTACTCTATGGGTGGCTACAAAGCTAGCTGCTATAAATAAATGCGATGCTCCAGAATCAAATAAAGCTACAGCTGGTAATGAAGCTACTAAAATAGTACCTGTGATAACTTTGCCTACAGTAGCCTCCTCCTCAACAGCTAATGTAAATGCCTGGCCTTGTCCCTGAGCTTGGCCTCTCTGCTGCTGAGCCTGCTGAAATAGAGCTGCCTGTGGTGCCAGGGGTGGTCTCTACTAATTTCCTCCTGGGGTTGGTGGCCTAACGCCTCCAACTCCTGTCTGCTGTGCTCCTACTGCTGGATAAGCTGGTCGTGGTGCAGGTAAAGCTAGTCTCGGTACTCCGTCTCTGTGCTCGGTGCAGTCTCTGGTTGAATGTTGGTTGGATCCGCAAGCCAGGCATAGTCCTAACTTGCGTCAGCATTCTCTCTCAATGTGACCTACCTTGCCGCAGTGGTGACAAGTAGGGAGAGATATGGCCCTGTGTGCTGTCCTCTCTGGCATACTCCTCTGGGTCCGTTTTGCTGAATACCCATGTGCTGTCCTGGATGGTGCTGAGGTGATAGGCCTCTTCAGGTTTGACTCCCTTCTAGTGACGCGCTCCATGCGTCGTGCTGCTGCGAGAACGTCGATATAAGATGTAGGTACGACCGATCCAATCAATCTCTGGAGCTTAAACTTCAGCCCGTCAAAGAACTTCTCAGCTTTCTCTTCCTTTATCGTAATCAAGGTTGGGGCAAAGTGACTTAGGCGAATGAATTCCGCGTTGTATTCTTCCACTGTCATATTGCCTTGGATAAGACGGTTGAACTTGTCTCTGAGCTCTGACCGTGCTACTGTGGGAATATACATCTCTTTGAAGAGTCTGGAGAACTCTTCCCAGGTGACTCGGTCCTGTCCGACCTCCTCTCTTCTGTTAACCACCAGTGATGTGCATTTTCAGTTAACTGCATTCTGACTGCAGTCATCCACTTCTCTCTCGAAAGTTCAGCGGCTTCCAACTGATGCTGTATGTTTGTGAGCCATTCATGAACTTCTGTTGGCCCCTCTTTACCAAAAAATGTACGAGGCTTGAGCTGACAAAAATCGGTGATAGATCCCATCGCTGATCGCCTAGCTGGTGGATTTGCCTGCTCCAATGCGGATACCAGGCTGGTTCTCAGATACTCGGCCTCCTGCCGATGGGCCTCTTGCTGAATCTGCTGCTGGGCTTGCATCATAGCATACATCATCTGGAACATCTGTTGCCTGTCCATAACTTGTCCTGGCAGGAAAACTGGCATCTGGGGAGTAAACTGTGGTGGAGGTGGGATATCTTCTCTCCGGAACCTTGGATTAGGCTGACCGGTTTGATCGCTCTGCGATGCTTGTCCTCCATCCCCTGGAGTCACTCCGTCTATATAAGTAACCACAGCGTCGTATGGCGTATCCAAAGGAATCTCGTCTCCGTTTCTGGGATTCATTTCTCTGCAACCAAAAGATAAACTGTAAGAATGCTCAGAGGAATCAAACAGGATGCAAATCAAGTAACAAATTTCGAGTTCGATATAGAGTTCAATAATGGTTTAAATAATGGATGAGAACCTATAACTTATCCTATCCTTAGGGCAGGCTGGTTCAGTTCCTAAGTTGAAACCGAACAATTTAGTCGTAGACTTGCATGGGCCACCACAAAAATCATGTCACACCCCAGTCCCAAATATCGAGGGACCAGATACGTGGCAATGGCCAACAGTACGCACCGATAGACAAACCCAAATTTAATGTATCCATCAGGGCATACTTAAGTTGTAAAATCAAGTCTACGACAATCATGGCATAATCTAATCTCATCCACACAAGATATAAAATATGATCCACAAAATATAAGGAATGTAAATCATCAACCAATCTCAACAAAGTGCTCCGGGGAACAACCCGATAAATATCTGTTACAATGGTTTAACAGACCAGAAATAAATGACTGAAATAAACAAATAAATACTGAGCAGGGAACATAGGTGCTCAGGAAAAGTCTTTAGCTAACACCTCGTCCTCGGATGGTGGTACAGCTCCTGGATCAGCTCCTGCTGCGGTCCCGTATACCTCGGGATATATCTTGTCCTCAAATCCTGGGGACATAATCCATATCCAGGTCCTCAGGGGACATAGCAAGGTACAGAAAATATACAAGCCAGAATATAAGCAGTGCAGCAAATAATAAGATAAATAGGGTAAGTATGTAAACATCTGTGTGAAATGAAAGAGAGAACATCAATAGTACTCAGGTTGAAGCAACTACAAGCTCTGTGTAGGGGAGCCGGTAGCAGTGATATCATGAGGTGGTCTAGCTCAGCAGGAGACAACCTGTAGCCTGTGGGTCTCTCCAGCAATAGATGGAACAATAAGGGAATACTAAATAACCAGCTAAGTGATATGCAAGATGAGAGCATCAATAGTACTCAGGTTGAAACACTACAAGCTCTGTGTAGGGGAGCCGGTAGCAGTGGTATCATGAGATAGTCTAGCTCAGCGGGAGACTGAGTACCGGCATAACATAATCAACCTGTAGCCTGTGGGTCTCTCCAGTAATAGATGGAACAATAAAGGAATACTAGATAACCAGCTAAGTGATATGCAAGATGAGAGCAGCACTAGAACTCAGGCTGAAGCCACTACAAGCTCTATGTCGGGGAGCCGGTAGCAGCAGTAATAATGAGTAATGGGCCAAGCTCGGGCTTCAGAGTCTTGTGCCTCACAATAATATGGGTTTATATATATGATCAGCTTGTATCCTGTGTGTCTCTCCCCATCCAATGTAACCACGCATATCATGACCATAACGTCTCATGTCCATGTCAGCGGGATCATAACTAATGCAATAAGTCATAAATGTCTAGGAATATAATATCTCTGTCAAGTCCTGTATCCTATACAGAATCACCACGAATATCTCAGGAAGATCTTGTCTCATGAACAGTGTCAAATGTCCTGGGTCCAAGTGTACTTGGTAAGACAAGTACGAGAAGATAAAGTGTCACGAATATCCATCTCTAGATGACAATACACAACACCGCGTACGGTGTTGGCACCCGACTGATAATCGGACGCTAAGTATGTCACACGGTCCTAGGTTAAGCATGCACAGCAATATAATGAAGCAAGGAAAATATGTAACAATACTGCAGAGTTTGGCAAGGTACACTTGCCTGGGGTCCAAATACCAACAGTCATCCCTGTATCAGTAGATCCTGTAGGTACTACTCCAAAAGCTATAATAAATATCACCAACATTCTCAGAAGATATCTAATAGCTAGAAACGCTTGTCCTTAAGTCCAATTTGGACACAAGGGCAAAAATAACATTTACGGGCCAAAGTGGGGTCCATATGTGGGCCACTTTGCACCAAAAAGTGTATCAGGGTCAAAGGTCTCCAAATTCCTCCAACTCAGTGTCTACAAATCAGGAATGATGATACGAACCCAACGGAATTTCCAGAATTGAATTCCGATGAGCCGATCACAAAATCGCCCGTCAAGTGGAGCCTGTGGGGCCCACGATATGCGATTTTGTCAATATTCTCAGAATCGGACCAAACTTGGGTCACAGGACCAGCGTATTGCTACGAGTCTGATGGCACAAGTTTCGTCTCGATTCGACGTGTGTACACCAAGTTACAGCGTCTTCCAAAATAGACGGATACGGGGCGTTGTCGACGGATACGCGTTGATTTCGGTGTGCACGCACATCCGAATCGACTTATGCGAAATCCTACACGACTGTATCAACGTCACGCACATTTCGGTAAAGACCGCGTGCGACCAAGTCGTCCCGTTTGGCGGGGCGCACTCAGTTCCGGGGTGAAATTTGGCATTATTTTTCCTATTTTTGGATCGCGGTGTACGATCACCACAGGACGCGATGCACCGAACGAGTTATACGGGCACCGAGAGGGTTATACAGTCTACGCGTAGCAACTGACGGAATTAAAAACGGAGTTACGAGGAGGGAGAAAATGGTACCTGAACAGGGCTCCGTGAACGCTGAATTCCACGTGTCCGAGGGTACTGTTCGTGTCCTGGACGTGTCCGCCGTCTCCTGTGCGTCCAGGCTAGGGTTCCGTTTGAGAAAGCGGCGGGGGCTTCGTTGGAGGGAGTCGGTCTCGGGGTCGGCGAGGTCGGCTAGGCGGCGACTGTGCACCGTCGACCGGAACGGTTCACTCGGGGCGGAGCAGTTTCACGCGGCCTGAGACTCGGCGTCGGGGAGCGTCTGGATGGACTCGGTTGGGTCGGGGCCTGGTCGACGACGGGTGGATCGAGGGCGGCCTGACGGCAGCAGCAAGGTCGTAGGATCTGAGGGAACGGCGGCGGAGTCGAGCGGTGCCGGCGGGGTTCTGGGAAGAAGGAGGAAGGCGTCGAGGGGTCGTCGGCCTGGCGGAGCTGGGGTCGGCGTCGTTTCAAGGCGGGGAGTCGATCGGAGGGAACTCGGGTGGCACTCACCTGGAGGGGGAAAGGTCGACAAGGGGTCCGGGGGCTGCTCGAGGCGGGGAGTCGATTACGGGGACGGCGGCCTGGGGAGTTAGGGGTGTTGGCAGAGTCGTCGAGAGGCGGGGGCTCATCTAGGGTTCCGGCGAAGAAGTCGGGTCTGTGACGGCGCAGTGAGGTCGACGGCTGGGCACGCTTCACGAGACTTTATAACCGCTACAGTAACCACGGTGGTTAGGGTTCCCCAATTGGGTTTCGGGTCGGGTTTGGCTCGGATCCGACCCGACCCAACCCAATTAGCTGATTTGGTTCAGGGTTGGTTTGGTTTGGTTTAGCCAATAGTTTATAGGTCCTAAAACTCATTTTCGAAGTCCAATAAATACACCGAAAAAATATCTTGTGCCCAATTTTTTATTTTATACCATAAAATATTATTTCCATAATATTTTAACACCAATTAACAACATTTAAAAATCTTTAACTTACAATTACCTTGGTTCTTCATCCATAAAAATGCCAAAAAATCCGGGAAAATTATATTAAAATTATTCTGAAAAAATAGGGTGTTTACAATGAATCTGATCTGCAGTCGATCACTTTGTCCCTTGGAACACACGATGATGAAGAAGTGTCGTAGAAGACAGAAAGCAGCTTCGAAGGTTGCTAAAGAGAGTGGATGCTCGATGCCAAAGTCGTCGATCACTACTCTTTGCCTAAGCTCTGGATTCTTCTCTCTCAAAGACTCTTCGACTCTTAGTTCCTTGACCTTCAGTTTTTTGACCGTTTTCTCCACCTCTGGATTTTTCGACCTTCGACCTCTGTCAATAGAGGTCTCTATTTATAGAGTTTTAGTGACAGTGACCACTCAGTCGACGTAGAAGCCGGGTAGTAGAGAGTATGACACTTTTTATGCGACGGTAACAATAACCGTTGCCTACGTATAAATGATCTTTTGAATGAGCGTGTGACGCATGTCCCATTAAGAGACAATACGTATAACTGCTGCGAAGATCACGGCATAAAAGCCACGTAGGTAGTTATCCCTCGCGTAGAAAAGGTTGGCATAGAAGCCAATAACTGTCACCATGGCGTATAAGCCAAAGAGTTATCAAACCGGCATAGAAGTCGAGTAGGTGTAGAAGCCGAGCAGACATAGAAGCCGAGTGGGCGTAGAAGCCGAGTGGGCGTAGAAGATAGCTGATCCTTCTCCCTTGACTGAGGCTTTGAGCGAATTCTAGACCGAATAGCTTTAATACACACCGATGCAAATGTAGCCTGAGTTGGCGTATTCCAAGGAGATAGCGTACAACGTGCTCCCATAGCCGAGAATAGCCTGATGGCGTAATACGCAAAAGTGATGATGTGGATGTCTTGGCCGAAAATACGGCTTTTGGAGATATAATCAAATCTCTTGCATTAAATGCAGAGATCTGCCCCCATCCCGTGCATTAAATGTAGAGACATGTCTCGAAGATCTGCTATCATTCTGCGTATTAAATGCAGATACGCGCCTCGAAGATCTGCCACAATTCTGGGTATTAAATGCAGAGGCGTGTCTCGAAGATCTGTCATCATTCTGCGCATTAAATGCAGAGGCGTATCTCGAAGATCTGCCATCATTCTGCGCATTAAATGCAGAGACGTGCCTCGAGCCCTGTACGAAGAGCAGCTTTTGACGTGGCAGCCTGTTTGTCTTCTGTGGAGCGTAAACAGCTCACGTCTGCCTGTGTAAAACTAGGCAGCGTATTCTCTTGTATGCGTAAAAGCGGTTTACACCAAGGAAATGTCACTAAACGACAGTCTGGGTCGCTGTGTCGCGCCATCATTATAGCCGTCGTCTGGGTAGTCGTGCAGTACTCTTTGTCAGGAGTCAGACGTCAGGTTCACTGCATGATTTGACAGGTTCATTTCAAGGAATACGAAGCATTCCTCGTATACTTCAATATTGCATTAAAGTGGATGAGTTTTACGCCGTAAAGGCGATGTAGCACCCTTTTTACGCTGAAGCAGCCTGGACATACTGCATTACGCGGATAGTCCTTGAGCTTATATTTTACGCTATACTTAGCAGAAAAGCTCTGTTATACGCTGATGGCTCTGAAGTCATCTTTTTACGTTGCCCAGCACCAACATGCTGCGTATAGCTATCCAGCGTATTTTTCATGCTTCTACAAGACCCCCTTCAAAGTTTTCAAATTCCTCGTAATTTGAAACGCTTTGAATGAAGCATGAAACGGTCAAGTCTGACTAGTTCTTCAAGGCTGATTTCTTGGCGGATTCTTGGGGATTTGTTGGGATTCGGTGGTTTCTCTTTTGCCTATATAAAGGATGAGGAGTTAACCTGTTCTTTCTACATTTTCTTTACCACACAGAGATGATCGCCGGAGTTTGTCGAGTCGACTTGAGGAAGAAGAAGACCATGTTCTTCCAGCATGTAAGGAGCCAAAAAAGAAGGCATCTTCGAGCAAATGTCCTCTGCAACGATAGATCATGAAAGGATATCAATGCTTCCTTTGCTCGGGATAATCAGCAACTTTGTATGGCGGTTCATCCAGGAGAGAGGAAGGGTCATGTTAGACCACACAGCTTGCAAGTTGTATTTTCTCCTGATACTTTCGTGGACAAGAGCAGAAAGACTAGCTCTATCCTCGAGTATTGAGTTGGGTTAAATACCTCAACTCAATCTGTCATAGCGTATGGAGGATGGGCTCTGAATACTTCAGGCACGCCCAGTTTTGTATCCTCCTGCCATTAATTATTTTTTGTTAATCGGTCACAGAAACCGACTAACTGCTGAAGAAGACGGAGGAAGATCTCCACCAATACGAGAACCTGGCAGAACAGATTCTGGGGGTGGCCTTCCGATGACGATGAGGAAATCCTTTGTAGACGGGATTTCCCTCATATGTAATCATGAAAATGAAGAAAAAACCCTTTGTAGACTGGATTTCCCTCATATGTAATCATGATTTAATAAAATTATCTTCTTCTGTGCATATGATTATCTTGTCATATATTTTGCTGTGATGAAGTCTGAATATGTGTAGCTTCGACACGTCTGGTAACTTTATGCCAACTCTGATAGAAAGAGTATTAGGTCCCGTCCTGTCTTTTACGCATAACTAAGGATGCGTAGAAAGCCGCTTAGCATTTAAGTCGAGTATTTGAACCGTCCTGCTGTTAGGAATGGAGAGCTGCGTAGAATTTTGAACCGTCACTTCTGATAAGAAGAATTTTCGTTCAGACTATCATCTTCAAGAATGATTTCCCAAAAATTCCTTGAAATAGGGCGAGAAACGGCTATCAAACTGAGTCACCATCTTGAACTGTAGATAAAATATTCAGACTGGATTCTGGATGAACTTCCAATCGACCCAAGGAGAAGAGTCACTTTCAATGTTGAACTCTGTATGCTTTGGGTACTTGGGATATTTTGGGGCCAAGAAGGAGTATCTTCTGTGTGAACCCTTGCAATTGACTGCCTTGAGAATTGTTCAGATATACGCATATTCTGGCCTGCGTATTCTCAGATATACGGAAAGTCATAGATCTGTAATATGGGTGAGCATAAAATCATAAGTTTGTAGCCTCACGAGCGTAAGAGCTGCTGAGCATAAAAGCATCAGAGCGTAGAAACTATAAATTTGTAGCATCCGAAAAGAAAAATTTTCGTGCGTGAAGTTGTGGATCTGTTGCCTCTGAGCGTAAAAGCCACCGAGCGTGAAATCATAGATTTGTAGCTTCTAAGCGTGAAGTCGTAGGTTTGTAGCCTCTTGAGCATAAAAGCTACCGAGCATAAAAGCATCCGGGCATAAAACCATAGACTTAAAGCCTCTGAGCGTAAAATCGTAGATTTGTAGCTGTCGAGCGTAGAAAGCTCCTTGGCGTAGAACCACGAACCTGCTTTGCACGAAAACTTTTCAAATTCGCTGACTGTCCGCCTTCTCTGAGTAATAGGCTGACGTAGTCCCCAATTATAACCGAATATTAAATATCAGATTTGGTTAGGGATTCGAGGAGTCCGTCCAAACTCTATATATATCCCAAGGCTTTCAGAGAAAAACTTTTTATCTATGTTTTTGCAAAAGAAAGCCTTCGACTCTTCGAGTTCTCTCCTTCGTTTCCTATCGAGCATTCAGAGTTTTCAGCAATGTCCCCGAAACAAATCCCCTCCTCTAAGGGAAAGAAGGTTGACTCTTCTTCTCGCTCTTCTGCCCAAGCGAGAGCGACTTCCGTCGGGCAAGGCGAGCTTCATTCTGAACGAAGTGTCCCGCCGACGAGCAGTAAAGCTTTTGGGCTGAAAAGAACGATTAAAATCCTTCGCACACGTTGTACGTGAACGCGCTTGGTCATCTTCTGTGCTGATAGCCTCTTTGAGGAAGATGATGCACATAGTTGTTTCATCTTTTACGCCCACATTTCTAATGTGTCAGCGTAAAAACTCCATATTTTCGCAGTCGGGCGTAAAAGCACAGACTGTCAAAACTTGGCGTATACTATAAAATTTGAGTTTTACGCTTCTGGATGACAATTCCGGCATAATAACTCAAGCTTTGGCAGTCTGGCGTAAAAGCACAAACTGTCAAGTTTTTTGTGTATACTGCCAGTCTTGAATTTTACGCCTTGGAATAAGATTCCAGCGTAAAAGATCAAGTCTTTTACAGTCTTGGCGTAAAGCACAGACTGTTGATTTTTGGCATATGCTGCAAGATTGTAATGTCTAGTATAGAAACTGACGTGTCTTTCTTGCATTTTGTAGTTAACTTGCATACGTCTCCGCTGACCGAGGTGATGGGTTCTGCTGCCGGGATGCTGCATTCCAACTACTTAGAGGATTTTTCCCACGTGACATTTCCTATCTCCGGACCCCAGTATCCTGAAGGAAGAAAAATCCTGATATCGGCTCAGGGCGAGCGAACGCTGTTGAACATGATCAACGGAGAGCCCCTGACGTACATAGACGGGGCCCAATATATAAAGTCAGCTTTTCTCTTCGGGGACATGATTGACAAGCAGTCCCAGACGAAGCCCAAGAAAGAACTATGGGTTTTCCCTGCCGGGGGCTTGGTCACGTATCTGCCCAAGATGCTGAGAGACTATTCCATCTCGACATTCTTTTATGCTACACATCCCAGGAGGATGTCGTGGACACTGACTCCCGATCTTCACGGCCGGCCGGAGAAGATATTTTACCAGAAAGGATCTGTCCAAGGGTCATTTGTCAGCCGCCCTTCCGGCTATGTGATGCCGTTCAGGGGATTGTATCCGGGCAGTGTCCCGAGTGAAGATAGTTTACTGCTCCAGCCGGTCCAATTATCGACTTTCTGCAATGATTTTATGGGGCATAGAGAAGTATACCCCAAGGTTAATCCTCGGACAAGTGGGTGGATCACCCCTACAAATTTTCGATGGGCTCGCTTAGCTGACTGGGCCCTGAAGCATTTTCAGACTGAGCTGGAGAGCATTGGTCTGTACGCAGCTGTGAATGCTACCAGTGTTGGGTTACCTCTCAACCCTACCCTATTTTTGGCTCTGATGGAGCGATATATCTCGCTCACCGGGACTTTCGCCACTCTACTGGGGGAGTTGGGATTGGCCCTCCACGAGATGGCAGAGATTTCGAGACTGCCAATGGGGGATACTCCTTATGAAGAGTATGTTCCCACAAACTGGGAGTTAGGGGATTCAGACCCTCGGGTAGTGGCAGTGTACCAGGAGCTGATGTGCCACTACCTTGCTTGCACCGCCTTTTATAATGAGCCTTCAGATTTGGCTCATACCAATAAATGGGCATCCTACCTCTTCTTTCACCGGGCCAGGGCTGCTAAGCCAGAGAAGGTCTTGGATAGCAAGGATCAGCCCCTGAGCTTTCTGAGCATGCTTAGTGCTCAGGTAGTCGACGATCTTATGGAAGACGCTGGGGCTCCAGATCAGATTCTCGACGAAAGGATAGGGAAGTATCCTGCAGGCACTAAGGCATACAGTTATTTGAGGCATTACCGCAGGCCTCTCTCCAAGGAAGCTCAACTGGCTGGCTTCCTCTTTATATGGCTGCGTCGACTGGTGGTACCCGACATTGCATCTGCGGACCGTATTCATCGCAACACGCTATGGCCTGCAGTACGTCTGGTGTTCGGGGCAAGACTGGGCTTGCTCCCTGCCATAGTGTGCCGCATACAAGCTGGCCTGAGGGCCATTACTAACGGGCTGCTCGCCGATAAAACTCGACGTGATAGATTTCCAAGGGTAGAATTACCATACCTGTATCTGATAGGATGGTTAATTCTCCATAACCCCAGGGTGATGTCTTCCAGATCTGGTAGTAGTTCGGGGGGTAGTTTCTTGCTGAATTACAAGAAATCTTCCTGGAATGTGACTACAGTTTTAGACTGTCGGCGGGCACTAAATTTCAGTCACAGCTGGAAGCTATTTTGCACTGTCCCCTCTGTACATCTTAATCAACAGGGGATCAGACTTCAGGATATAGGCGACGGGAAGACCGTTCTTTCTCCTGAGGCTTTTAATTGGTTGGTCTGTATTAGACCTTCCCATTTACTGTATAGAAGTAAAGACCATTATTTCTTGGAGCCCTACCTACCTAGTCGGTTTGCCAAGCAGTTTGGGTATGACCAATTGTATGTGAGCAATATCGTTACCAGCTTCAGGTCCAGGGGTGGACTCATTGATGGAGCGAGAGGATGGCGATACTTCATCATGGGTTGCACTGAAGCAATTTTTATCGTGCCGTCATTTCACTCTTTACGGAGCTGCGCATCCTTCACTCGTATGCCCAGTTCTATGTGGCAATCAACACCTTCCATCGTAATTTTGATATGCATGGAAGTTTTAGGATGCCCTCCTCCAAGTCCACAGGAAGAGATGAAATCCCTTCGGTCTTCTCTGACGAGGGTGACGATTCCGTCAATCCAGATGAGCCTTTGTTGGCGGTACCGAGGGGTGAAATACCTCCGCCTGCAGTGACTTTGGTCATCTCTGGTAAGCGAAGGGCTCCTGTTCTGAAGGATACTTTCCCTCGCAAGAAGAAGAAGAAGGTGGTTAGTCATCCTCTCAGGATTCCCGGCCATGAGGCTCCTAGAAGTGACTCTGCTGCTTCCCCTGTCGGGGACGATTCTTTGATTGGAGGTTCCTCGCCTTTTAGAGAGGGAACCTCCATAGTTCCGGCTGGCGGTGCCAAAGAATACCTACTTGAGGCTGTTGTCGCTGCTACCGCTTCAGGTAGTGGTACGAGATCGCCTTCGGGGCCGAGCCGAATAAGGATATCTTTATCCAGATCAGCATCGAGAGAAACCCCTGCCGTGTCTGTAGGTGCACCCAGCGAGATTCCACCTGGTGAACCTCGATTGGATATGGGTGAAGATTCGGAAGAATACCTGCCGATGTCAGTTAGCACACCCCCTTCTCCAGGTATGACAGCTCTCTTAGCATCATTAAGAAATGATTTAGCTGTACTGGCCGCAGACGCGACATATACACCATCGGCCATGGGTAAATGTCGTCTTTATGCCTCTTTTAGGAAAATTAACATCCTTTTGATATTAACTCTCTTTTGTCTTCTTTTCAGGGGAAGACATCTACGGGGAGGGCAGTGCTGACGCGCCTTTAGGCTCTGTTTCAGCTCCTGGCGATGACATGGAGGTGCCCGACTTCGAAGAGAAAACATTTTTGGGTGCCGGCTCGCCCGAAGTGGTTCCGATATCTCAAGAGGAGGATGAGCCTGTCATTGTGACATTGCCTCCTTTGAGTATGCCGGTCACTTCGTCCGTTGTTGGCGTATCTTCTTTCGTCGCACCATCTGTTGAGGCGACGGCTGTGGCAACATCGTCTGCGGTCATTCCTGGATGGAGGTTCGCCAATATTGCAGCCACTCCCAACGTTCATTCGGATCTAGTCATGCTGACTGAGCAGTTGTTTTGGATAATAAACGAGAAAAGATTTGATGCATGCGAAAAATGAGGTCTTGTACGAAGGCCCGCCCTTCTTTTATGTTTACAAACAAGATTGTACAAATTTGATCCTACACGAGGATGTCTAAGTATAATTTATTTAATTTGGGTGAATATTGCTATAGGTGTCTGATCTGCAGTCGATCACTTTATCCCTTGGACCATACGATGTTGAAGAAGTGCCGTAGAAGACAGGTAGCAACTTCAAAGGTTGCTAAAGAGGGTGGATGCCCGATGCCAAAGTCGTCGATCCCTTCTCTTTGCCCGAGCTCTGGATTCTCCTCTCTCTCTCTCTCTCTCTCTCTCTCTCTCGACCGTTGGATCTGGTACTGGATCTCTTGATCAGTTTTCAGACCTAACTTCTTCGACCCTCCAATTTTGTCGACCTTTTCCTCTGTTGATAGAGGTCTCTATTTATAGAGTTTTAGTGACAGTGACCACTCAATCGATGTAAAAACCAAGTAGTGGAAAGTACAATACCTTTACATAACGGTTAAAATAACCAATGCCTGCGTATAGATGATCTTTTGAATGAGCGTGTGACGCGGGTCCAACTAAGGAACAAAACGCGTATAACTGCTACGAAGATCACGGCGTAGAAGCCACGTAGGTAGGTATCCCTCGTGTAGAAGAGGTTGGCATAGAAGCCAATGTCTGTCACCAAGGCATAGAAGCCAAATAGTTATCAAACCGGCATAGAAGCCGAATAGGCTTAGAAGCCGAGTGGTCATAGAGGCCGAGTGGGCGTAGAAGCCGAGCAGGCACCGAAGCTGCATAGGCGTAGAAGCCGCTGCGTAACGTGCCAGAGTGATGATGTGGACGTCTTAGCCGGTATTACGACTCTTGGAGATAATCAGATCTCTTGCATTAAATACAGAGATCTGCCCCCATCCTGTGCATTAAATGCAGATGCTTGTCTTTAAGATTTGCCATCATTCTGCGCATTAAATGCAGATACACACCTTGAATCCTGTGCGAAGAGTAACCGCTGTCGTGGCAGTTTGTTCGTCTTCTGCAGAGCGTAAGGAGCTCACATTTTCCTGTGTAAAACTAGGCAACATATTCCCTTGTATGCCTAGGAGCAGCTCTCGCAAAGGGGATGTCACTAAACGACGGTTCGGTGACATTTAATCAAATCTTCTGCATTAAATGTGGAGATCCACCATCATCCTGCGAATTAAATGCAAAGGCATATTTTGAAGGTCTGCCACCCTTTTGTGCATCAAACGCAGAGACGTGCCTCAGGTATCTGTTAGTATTCGGCGCATTAATTGCAGAGACGTGCCTTGAGGGCCTGTCACTACCCTGTACATTAAATGCAGAGACGCGCCTCGAGTTCCGTACGGAGTGCAGCTTTTGACGTGGCAGGCGATTTATCTTCCGCGGAGCATAAGGAGCTCTCATCTGCCTGTGTAAAACTAGACAGCGTATTCCTCTGTGTACGTAAAAGCGGTTTTACGCAAGGGAAATGGCAGTAAATGACAACCTAGGTTGCAGTGCCGCGCCATCATTATAGCCGTCGCCTGGGTAGTCGAGCAGTATCCCTTTGTCAGAAGTCAAGATGTCAGGTTCATTGCAGGATCTGACAGGTTCACTTCGGAGAATACGAAGCGTCCCTCGTACACTTCAATGCTGCATTGAAAGAGGATGAGTTTTACGCCATAAAGGCGATGAAGCACCCTGTTTACGTTGAAGCAGCCTGGACATACTGCCCTACGCGGATGGTCCTCGAGCCTATATTTCACGTTGTGCTTGGCGGAGAAGCTCTGTTTGCATGTTGAAATCTCTGAAGTCCTCTGTTTATGCTACTTTGCATCAATATGCTGCGTAGAGCTATCCAGCATATTTTTCATGCTTCTACAAGACCCCCTTCAAAGCTTTTAAATTCCTCGTAATTTGAAACGCTTTGAATGAAGCATGACCCGCTCCTCATAACTCAAAATGTTTCTGAATGGAGTTTTGAAACGGTCGAGGCTGACTTTATGGCAGATTTATTGGGGATCGGTGCTCTCTCTCGCCTATAAAAAGGCTGAGGAGTTCTCATGTTCTTCCCACACTTCATCATACAGAGATGATGGCCGGAGTTCGTCGGGTCGACTTGAGGAAGAAGGAGATCATGCTCTTCCAGCATGTAAGGAGCCAAAAAAGACGGCGTATTCGAGCAAATATCCTCTGCAATGATGGATCATGGAAGGATATCATAGCCTCCTTTGCTCGGGATAATCAGCAACATTTTATGGTGGTTCTTCAGAAGAGAAGAAGAATCGTATTTCACCACGCTACTTGCAAGTGGCACCTTCTCCCGTTACCTCCGGGGATGAGAGCAGCAACTAGCTCTGACCTCGGGTATTGAGTTGGGTAAAATACCTCAACTCAATCTGTCACGGTGCACGGAGCATGGGATCTGCATAATTTAGGCAGGCCCAGTTCCGTATTCTCCCTCCATTTATCATTTTAGTCGGTTGCGGAAACCGATCAACTGCTGGAGGAGAGATAAAGAATTGGCACCCATGCAAGAACCTGGTAGAGCAGATTCTGGGGGGTGGCCTTCCGACGACGACGAGAAAAATCCTTTTGTAGACGGGATTTCCCTCATATGTAGTCATGAAAAATAAAAAAACCCTTGTAGACTGGATTTCCCTCATGTAATCATGCTTTTAATTTTAATAAAATTGTCTTTCTTCTTCATATGATCATCTTGCCATACTTTGTTGTGAAGTCTGAATATGTGTAGCTTCGATACGTCTGATTCTTTACGCCGACTCTGTTTAAAAAGAGTGCTAGGTCTTGTCCTGTCTTTTACTCATAACTAGGGATGCGTAGAAAGCTGCTTTAGCATTCGAGTGTTCGAACTGTCCTACTGTTTAGGAGTAAGGAACCGCGTAGAATTCTGAACTGTTACTTTTGATAAACAGAATTTTTTTGTTCAGACATCATCTTCAAGAATGATTTCTCGAAAACCCCTTGGAACAGGGCGAGAAATGGTTGTCAAACTGATTTGCCCTCTTGGTAGATGAAATATTCAGACTAGAGTCTGGATGAACCTCGAATTGACCCATGAAGAAGAGTAATTTCTCAATGTTGAACTCTGTATGCTTCGGGTACTTGGGATATCTTGAGGTCAAGAAGGAGTATCTTCTGTGTGAACTCCTGTAATTGACCGCCTTGAGGATCGTTCAGATGTACGCGTACTCTGGCCTGCATATCTTTCAAATGTGCGGGAAGTCATGGAGCACGAAATCGTAAGTTGGCAGCCTCTGAGCATAAACTAAACACCATCGAGCGTGAAATCAAAGACTTGTAGTTCCTGAGCGTGAAGTCGTAGGTTTGTAGCCTCTCGAGCATAAAAGCTACCGAGCACAAAGGCATCCGGGCGTAAAATCCGACTTATAGCTGTCGAACGTAAAGTCGTAGATTCGTAGCTGTCGAGCGTAGAAAAGCTCCTTAGCGTAGAACTATAGATTTGTTGCTTCTGAAAAGAAAATTTTCCGAGCGTGAAGTCGTGGATCCGTCGCTTCTGAGCGTAAACTAAGCGCCACCGAGCGTGAGATCATCGATTTGGTATCTACTGAGCGTGAAGTCATAGGTTTGTAGCCTCTCGAGCATAAAAGCTACCGAGAATAAAGGCATCCGGGCGAAAAACTATAGACTTATAGCCTGCGAGCGTAAAACCGTAGATCTGTAGCTGTCGAGCGTAGAAAGCTCCTTAGCGTAGAAACCACGAACCTGCTTTGTGCGAAAAACTTTTCGAATTCGCTGACTGTCCGCCTTCTCTGAATAAATAGGCTGACGTAGGACCCAATCATAATCGAATATTAATTTAGGGGATTTGGTTCGGGGTCCGAGGAGTCCATCCGAACTCTATATATATCCCAAGTTTCTGAGAGAAAAACTTTCCATCCGTCTTCTGCTAGAGAAAGCTTTCGACTGTTCGAGTTCTTCTCCGTTTCTTCTTTGAGTCTTCAAAGTTTCCAGCAATGGCCTCGAAGCAAGCTTCATTCTGAGCGGAGCATCCCGCCGACGAGTAGTGCACCCGACCTGGAAGGTAGAGCTTTTGGGAAAAAGAGAATGACTAAAAATCCTTCGCACAAGTTGAACGTGACCGTGCTAGGTCGTCTCCTGTGCTGATAGCCTCTTCGAGGAAGATGACGCACGGAGACGTTTCATCTTTTACGCCCATATTTCTAATGTGTCAGCGTAAATACTCTATTTTTTCGTAGTCGAGCATAAAAGCTTCGATTGTTTGATAAGTTTGGCGTATAAAATTTGAGTGTTTTACGCTTTTGGATGAAAATCCTGGCATAATAACTCAGTTTTAATCAGTCTGGCATAAAGCGCAGACCGTATATTGTCGATCTTGAATTTTACGTTTAGGGAATGGATTCCAGCATAAAAACTCAAGTTTTACAGTCTCGGCGTAGAGCACGGACTGTTGATTTTTTGCGGATGCTGCAAGTCCTGTAATGTCTAGTTATAGGAACTGACGTGTTTCTCTTGTTCTTTTGCAGTCAACTTGCATGAGTTTCTGCTGGCTGAGGTGATGGGCTCTACTGCCGGGATGCTGTACTCCAACTATTTGGAGGATCTGTCGCACGTGATATTTCCTATCTCTGGGCCCCAGTATCCCAAAGGAAGGGCAATTCTGATATCGGCTCAAGGCAAGCGAACGCTGCTGAACTTGATCAACGGGGAGCCCCTAACGTATGTAGATGGGGAGCAATACCTGAAGCTGGCTTTCCTCTTCGGGGACATGATTGACAAGCAGTCCCAGACAAAGCCCAAGAGAGAACTCTGGGTTTTTCCTGCCGAGGGTTTGGTCTTGTATCTGCCCAATATGCCGAGAGACTACCCCATCTCGACCTTCTTCCATGCTACGCATCCCAGGAGGATGTCGTGGACGCTGACCCCCGATCTTCACGGCAAGCCATGAAAGATCTTTCATCTGAGAGGAGCTGACTAGGGGTCGTTTGTTAGCCGCCCTTCTGGCTTTGTGACGCTGTTCAGGGGGCTGTACTAGGGCAGTGTCCCGAGTGAAGACAGTTTGGTGATTCAGCCGGTCCAGTTACCGACTTTCTGTAATGATTTTATGGGGCGTGGGGGAGTATACCCTAAGGTGAACCCTTGGTGTGGCGGGTGGATCACCCCCACAAATCTTCGATGGCTCGTTTAGTTGATTGGGCCCTGAAGCATTTCCAGACCGAGTTGGAGAGCATTGGCCTGTTTGCCACCGTGAGTGCCACCAGTATTGGGTTACCTCCTAACCCCAACCTATTTCTGGCACTGATGGAGCGATATATTTTGCTTACCGGGACTTTCGCTACTCCACTGGGGGAGTTGGGATTAGCTCTGCATGAGATGACAGAGATCTCAAGACTGCCAATAGGGGACACTCCATACGAAGAGTATGTTCCCATAAACCGGGAGCTGGAGGATTCAGACCCTCGGGTGGTGGTAGTGTACCAGGAATTGATGTGCCACTACCTCGCTTGCACCACTTTTTATAGTGAGCCTTCAGATTTGGCTCATATCAACAAATGGACGTCCTATCTTTTCTTCCACCGGTCCAAGACTGCTAAGCCGGAGAAGGTATTGGAGGGCAAGGATCTGCCTGTGAATCCCCTGAGTGCGCTTAATGCTCAGGTAGTTGACGATCTTATGGGGAATGCTGGTGCTCCAGACCGGTTCCTCGACGAAGGGACGGAAAAGTATCCTGAAGGCACTAAGGCCTATAGTTATTTGAGGCATTATCGCAGGCCTCTGTCCAGGGAGGCTCAACTGGCTGGCTTTCTCTCTATATGGCTGCGCCGAGTAGTAGTATCTGGCGTCGCATCTGCGGACCGTATTCACCGCAACACGCTATGGCCTGCAGTACGTCTGGTGTTCGGGGCAAGACTGGGCTTGCTCCCTGCCATGATGTGCCGTATACAAGTTGGCCTTAGAGCTATGACTGACGGACTGCTCGTCGATGAAATTCGGCGTGATAGCTTTCCCAGGATAGAATTACCATACCTGTATTTGATGGGGTGGTTAATTCTCCATAACCCCGGGTGATGTCTCCCGGTTTCGGCAGTAGTTTGGGGGGTAGTTTCTTGTTGAACTACCGGAAGTCTTCCTGGAACGTGAACACAGTTATAGACTGTCAGCGGGCGCTAGGCTTCAGTCATAGTTGGAAGTTTTTCTGCACCGTCCCTTCTGTACATCGTAATCAATCGGAGATTAGGCTCGAGGATTCGGGTAGAGAGAAGACCATTCTTTCTCCCGAAGCTTTTAATTGGTTGGTCTATATCAGACCATCCCATCTGCTGTACATAAGCGAAGATCATTGCTTCTTGGAGCCCTACTTGCCCAGTCGATTTGCCCGACAGTTTGGGTATGATCAGTTGCACGTGGGCAACGCCGTCACCAGCTTCAGGTCCAGAGGTGGACTCATTGATGGAGCGAGGGGATGGCGATATTTTATCATGGGCTGTACTAGGGCAATTTTTTCTGTGCCCATCATTACACTCTCTACGGAGCTGCGCATCCTGCATTCGTATGCCCAGTTCTATGTGGCAACGAACACCTTCCATCGCGATTTTGATATGCATGGAAGCTTTAGGGTGCCCTCTTCCAAGCCTGGGGGAAGAGTTGAAGTCCCCTCGGTTTCTTCCGACGAGGGTGAGGAGTCTGTTACCCCGGATAAGCCTCTGGTGTCGGTCCCTAGGGGTGAAGTACCTCCACCTGCAGGGGATTTGGTAGTTCCTGGGAAGCGAAGGGCTCCTGCTCCCAAGGAGACTTTCCCTCGTAAGAGGAAGAAGAAGACGGTAAATTATCCTCTCCGGATTCCTGGTATTGAGGCTCCTGGAGGTGAGCTTGCATCTCCCCGTGTTGGGGACGATTCTTTGATTGGAGGTTCCTCGCCTTTTAGAGAGGGACCTTCTACAGTTCCAGCTGGTGGCGCCGGAGAATCTCAGCTGGACGCTGGTGTCGCTGCTATTGCTTCAGGTAGTGGAGCGAAGTCGCCTTCGGGGCTGAGTATAATAAAGTTTCGTATACCTCTAGCCGGATCGACATCGGGAGGGACTTCTGTCGTGCCTGTGAGCGCACCTAGCACGATTCCAGCCGATGAGCCTTAGTTGGATTTTAAGGAGGATTCGGAAGACTATCTGTCAGCCTCTGTTAGCAGACCCCTTTCCCCAGGTATGACAGCTTGCCTAGCATCATTAAGAAATGATTTAGCTGTACAAGCTACAGATGTGACATATATGCCGTCAGCCACGGGTAAATGTCGTCTTCACGCCTTTTCTTTTAGGAAAGTTAACATTATGCTGATATTAACTTCCTTTCGGAGAGGGCAGTGTAGACGCGCCCTTTGGCTCTGGCGGCGACACGGATGTGGCTGATTTTGAAGAGGAAGCATCTTCGGGTGCCGGCTCGCCTGTCGACGAGGTTCCGATATCTCAAGAGAAGGACGAGCCTGTCATCGCGACAATGCCTCCTTTGAGTATGCTTGTATCTTCGTCCGGTGTTGGTGCTTCTTCTTTTGTCGCACCACCTGTTGAGGCGACGGCCGTGGCGACATCGTCTGTGGTTATTCCTGGAGGGGAAGTCGCCACGATCACGGACACTCCCCGCGTTCATGCGGACCTAGTTGCGCTGACCGAGCAGTACACCGGTATCTTCTACACCACTTTGAGAACGCTAATGTCAATGGTGTTGGCGAAGAAGCTGGACTTTGCGTCGCTGAAGAGATCCTCTCGGTTCTCGATAGAGGTGATCAGGGAATTCAGTGATACCGGGGTAGCTGACTCACTGGAGGCGATGGTTAATGGTTTGGAGCAACCCATTAACGAATACCTGCAGCTGGCTCGAGGCAATATTGAAGCTCTGGTCCAGGCCAGATACGACTCCTTGACTGCACATCTTGTTGAAAAGAAGGAAGGTCTGAATAAATTCATCGAGACTAACCAGCAGGAGATGGACAAAGGAAAAGTCGTTTTGGAGGAGACTATCACCCTTCAAACGAAGTGTCAGGCCGAGCATGACGGCAATGTAGCGAGGGCCCGCAAACTGGAGACAAAGCTTGCTCAGGCAAAGGAGTGGGCTTCTTAGTCGTCGGAAGGTCTAGATGTGGTGAATGGCCGACTGGTCGCAGTACAACAGAACTTGGCGAGTGCAGGAGTCGCCCGTGCCGGTCTCCTTCGGGCTAGAGCCGAACTGTCCCTCCTGATAGATGACGAGGCACGGTTGGAGCGTGTCCGCGCTGTTGTCTTGGATTCTGGGGCTGAGAGGATGGCCGTACTGGCGCAGCAGCTTCGCGACCTGACCGCTCCCCCTTCATGATGTACTTTTGCTTTTGCTTTTCAAATGTACTTTCGCTCTTTTTCTCTTGGGAATAATAAAGAGGCTTTTTATCTGACTTTGTGGACCCATCATTTCGGAATATAAATGACAGGTTTGGGTGAAAGTGATATCAGAGATAGTATGGACGTGATATATTTTCGGTATGCTTTAGCAGAGCATATCTATTCAGAGGTCATATGGACATGATAGAATATGATCCAACTAGTTTCGTTTTGGAAGTAGTTTTGTCAGAATGAGGTCTTCGACATATTCCACTTGAGCAGAGGAGGTTTAAGCATAGTACCTTTTCAGGAATTTGCCATTAATAGGAGCCATTAGCAGGTCTCCATTAGGCTGGGCTAACCTGTAAGCGCCGTTTGAGAACGTTGTCTCGATTACGTAAGGGCCTTCCCATTTGGGCTGGAATTTGCCTTTACTCCTGTGAGTAAGAATCATCGGCCTTCTTACAGCCAAAACTAGCTCGTCGACTTTGAACACTCTTTTCTTTACTTTTTGATTAAAAGTTCTGGAAATGCATGCTTTGTAGAGCGCGATGCGCTGCTGAGCTTGGAGGCATTTCTTATCTAATCCTTCTAGCTCTTGAAGCCTTAACAGGTCATTCTTTTCTTGAGTTAACTCGTTAGCCACGGCTATCCTGAGTGACGAAATTTGAATCTCGATGGGGAGAACTGCTTCACTCTCGTAGACCAATGAGAATGGCGTACAACCTGTCGGTGCTCGTACCGTGGTGCGGTATGCCCAGAGACATTCTCCTAGCTTCTCATTCCAATCTCTCTTGTTCGAAGAGACGAACTTCTTCAAGAGTTTGATAATGGTTTTATTGAAGGCTTCCGCCAACCCATTAGCAGCTGGATAATATGCCGTGGAGGCCACATTTTGTATCCGATTTTTATCACAAAACCGGTAAAACGCTTGGCTGATGAAATGAGGCCCATTGTCATGGATTATCCTTCGGGGAACCCCAAAGCGATAAATGACGTGATGCTTGATGAAGCTGGTCACATTAGATGTCTTCACCTCAGCAAGAGGGATCGCCTCTACCCATTTGGAGAAGTAATCTGTGATGGCCAGTATGAACCGGTGACCTCTGGAAGAAGACGGGTGAATAGGACCGATGATATCTATACCCCATGCTTCGAAAGGCCAGGATACAATCGTAGGATATAGATGTTCGAACGATTGATGTATGAAGTCTGCATGAACCTGACAGACTCTGCATCGTCTGGCATACTAGATTGCGTCTGCGATCATAGTGGGCCAGTAATAGCCCATTCTCTTGATACGATCCTGCAGCTTCGGACCGGGTTGATGCGCCCCGCACACGCTGTCGTGAGCTTCACGGATAATCCGCTGTGCTTCATCGCCAGAGAGACATCGTAATAATAGCCCGTCATAAGACCGGCGATATAGGCATTGTGACGATGCGTCAAAATAGAAGCGTAATGATCATCTTTTGACCGATATTGCTTCTTTAGGATCTTCTAGTAAGATTTTGTATGCTACAAAATCTATAAAGGGACTTCTCCAGTCTTTCTTGGGAGGATCTGTGTCCACCGTGTAACTGCATTCGATGTGAAAGTTGTTTTTTACACATAATAGGTCTCTGTTAAGAAGGATTACCGAATTCTGCCTTCTTATAGGGGTAGCTAAATCTGCAGCTAGACTGGCTAGGGCATCAGCTTCCAGATTCCGAGACCGAGGTATATGCTCTAGGAAGAAACCTTTGAACGTTGTGGCTATCTTGACCGTTGCTCGGTGATAGGGGATGAGGTCGGGATTTTGGACTTCATATATTCCTCTGACTTGATTGACGATCAGCAGAGAATCACCGAAGGCTTCCAGAGATTCGACCCCCAGCTCTTTAGCGACTTGGAGCCCGATTAGTAGAGCGTTGTATTCCGCCACATTGTTAGAACAGGGCTCGCTAAGAGAATATGCTCGGTAGATAACAAGTTTATCAGGAGTGACTAGGACGATCCCTACTCCTGAAACCACGTTTCTCCTGGGACCAGTCCTGGAGGCGCCATCGAAGAACAGTTGCCATGCATCGCCTTCCGTTGCGGAATTACACTCTGCAACTTTGTCGGGAATGTTCTCGTACTGTTTGGAGGCCTCCGGGATGGGATGAGCAGCTAAAAAGTCACCCAATGCTTGGCCTTTGACGGACTTCTGAGGGACGTACACCATGTCATATGGCGTTAATAACATCGCCCAAGTCGCGAGTCGGGAATTAAGAACACTTGTCTTGCTCATCAGTACCCGAAGAGGATTAATCCTGGAGATGATATGAATGGTTTGGCCCGTGACATAGTGTCACATTTTTTGAATAGCGAACATCAGAGCCAAGCATTCTTTCTTCACAGGGTTGTACCGGTGTTTGGCTCCGACCATCATCCTGCTGAGGTAGTAAATAGCCTGCTCGTGGCCCATATCATTTTTTTGTGCGAGAAGAGCTCCCAGAGAATGATCCATTGCTCGAACATATAGCACGAATGATCTTCCTACGACGGGAGGTCCATCATGTCCGGGCGGAACCGGCGTTGGTGCTGCTTCATAGGCTTTGAATCGGGCAGTATGTTGAGTTTATGAGTAGCCACCTTTGGATCAAGACCTGGCATATCCTCATAATTCCACGCAAAGACGTCTATATACTCTTTTATCAGCTGGGTAATTTCTTCCCTTTCTTCTTCGGAAAGGTTGTTACTGATAAATATCGGCTTTGGTGAAAGTTCATCCCCTACGTCAATCTGGATAACTTCATCTTTAGTGGGAGGTTCTCTTTGCTCGAAGCGAAACTCCCATTGTGTATCCATCTGCTGATCCCAAGCATCATTCTCGAATGGTTCGGATTCTTGTTCGTCTGATTCGAAGGAATTCGTCGATACCATATTTGCTGATAATGTTTGCTCGAGAGCGTGAGATGAGTCGAAGGACGATAAGCCATCTTGAAAAGGGGAAAAGATATCCTCATCTGACGTGGAAGTCGTAAGGGAGGTGGCATACCCTAACCCGAAACGGGTTTGTTGATAGTGGGGATTGCCGAGCAGCGGTGTTCGTCTGCCTTTTCCGTAGTTGAGACCTGGTTCCATCCTCAAGTTGTAACCCATATTTTGCATGATCTTCAAGGCTTGCGGGCTGTACCTGTGAACTTGCATTTCACCAGAGTCGTTATCAAAGAAATCCTCTTGTATAGTCTGTTCGTTGCGCATGCGGCCGAAGACTATGGAACGCTGGCCGTTGCGGGCAGGTGGAACAATGAAGATAGAATCCTCATGTGGTCCATATGTCGTGGTGACATTGGATGATGACGCCACTTCCCATATGTACGGATGATAGGAATCTATAGATGCCAAGAATTTTTGTGCTATAGTCTCTATATCATCCTGGGGAGAGGATTCCTGATTTGGAATCCGAGCGTCGATATACTGGAAAAGAGGTCCTTTATTATTATCAGAAACTGCACTCCTGGTTGCATTTACATCACTCGGCTGCTTGTTGCATCGAAGGTTGATGATTAAGGGTGGAGGCTTCTGGTTTAGAGTGATCACTAGAGGATCACCCCCTTTCCCTGACCTGGTCTTGTTCAGGTGGATAGCCATAGGCTCTGTGGCTTTTGGACGGGTAGTCCGTCCTTTCACCTTGATTGACAGAGGTTGCTTGGCAGAAGGCTCTTCAGGCTTCCGGTAGGATTCCTTCTCTGCTTGTGCTGACACCTCTTCCGTGTAGTCTTGAGAGTATAACACGACGTCAGAGTAGTAGGATTCTACTCCTTTAAACGGATTTAGGTTAGCAACCTCCATTTGTACTGTCCCTTGGGCGTCTACATATTTGAAGCATTGATGTAGAGTCGAAGAAACGATGTTGTGGTCGTGGATCCATGGTCTTCCCAGCAGGATGTTGTAGGACACCTCTGAATCGATGACGTAGCATGTAGCCACCGATCTGAGGTTGCCAATCTGGATCCTCAGGCAAATTTTTTCCAACGGCTTACTTCTTCCGGCGTTGAAACCCACAATAGTTGTGGTGGTGTAAGCCAGTTCGCTGGTAGGAATCCTCAGCGGTCTAAGCAGACTATGAGGAATGATGCTGATTGAGGATCCCGGATCTATGTGAATCCGGTCGACCTCCATGGAACCGACGTACCCGGTGTGGTAGAGGGGTCTGTCATGCCTGTTATATTTTAACAGCATGTCGTCTTGAGTGAAAGTGATGTTTGGGACCACCTCCATCACACTGTGGCATCGGGGACACGCTGCGGGTTCTTCGTCGGGGGACTTGAGTTGGGTCAAGTATGTATCCGCCTGCATCAATGCCTCACTCAGGGCTAGACGAGTGTCTTGGGAGAGCCTGAGTAGCTCGAAGATGGACAACCTGGCCGATGTATTAGCCAGTTGGGCCAAGATGTCGAAGTTGTACGGCTTCTCTAAAACTCTGTTTTGAATATTTTTTACAGGTTTATCGAAGCGCACTTCTTTTTGATTCTCCTTGTCCGCCGAAGTTGGTCTCGAAGGACCGGCCTCTGGCACGGCGGGCTCTGGTTCTGAAGGCTTGGTAGCTGAAGCGTCTGCAGGTGCATCTTCCTGACTTGCTCCATAGTCCTTGAGGTAAGCCTTCCCTGAACGGGTTGCTGCGGCCAAAACCTCGTCTTCGTCTGATGTCGAAGAAGTTGCAACCATATGACATGGCTTGCATTTGGAGTTTTTCCTGGACTTAGCTTTAGTAGCATTAGTCTCTTTTTCGAGCTCCGACACCAAGTCTGGGTGAACCCACATAATCTCGCCTCTCTGGGTAGTTAGGGGTAACAGGTCGTGATTTTGACCCCTAGCCGGAGGGAGATTAACGATGTTCATCGTTGTCTGAGAAATAGGTGTAACACCGTCTGGTACTTCTTGGGGAGGCAAATTGCCAAATTGCAGAGAGATTATGTTGGCCGTGACCGTCTTCTCGCTATTGCGCAGGGTGATGGCTTTAGCATCGATCAGCTCTTGGATCTTCCTTTTCAGTATGTAATACGCCTTTGTTGGGTGGTGTACGTATCTGTGGAAGATGCAGTACTTGGGGTTGTTGGCACTGCCGACTTCACTGGGCCGCCTCTCCTTCGGAAGGGTGATCTTGCCACTTTTGACGAGACACTCGAATATACTCGGAATATCGTCGTCGTCGAAAGAGTATACCTCGACGGGCCTGGAAGTCCCAGGTTTTGTCTGCGTGGTTGCCGCAGTCTTTTGTCTGGACGTATTGATCGCCAGAGCTTCTTTTTCTTTGGAACTGCGAGGATGGTCACCATTGGGGGATGACCTCTTGCCTCTGTCAGAGGTAGAGATTATGATGCCATTGTCACGTGCCTTGCGACTGTTGTCCTCGGCGGCTACCGCTGAGATGATGAACGAGGGCCAGTCATGGAAATAATATGGTCCTGTGAACACCGAGATCACGGGAAGAAGGTTCTTTTTGCAAATGTCCACCAATGCTGAGTCTGGAACTCCTGGAGGCATCTGTAAAGTGGCTTGACAAAAATGTTCGACGAAGGCGCGAACGCCCTCTTTTCCCTCTACTTGACTTCGATGAGAGAGGACATAGACATGTCCATTCCTTTCTCGTAGAATCGTGTGAAGAATAAAGCCTTGAAGTCTTCGAAGGAAGTAATGCAGTTGTCCGCCAGGCTGCGGTACCACTGGTAAGCTACTCCTGAGAGACAACCCTTGAACACCCGGGTGAGGAGGGCGTCATTTCCTTGTAGCAACACTGTCATCATACTAAAATAGTTAATGTACTGACTTGGTAATATTTTTCCCTCGAACAGGGCCATAGTCTGAGGTTTGTACCGTGATTCCCGCATGAGGTAGTACATTCTCCGAGTAAGGAAGTGAAGGACCAGCTGACTCTTGATCTAAAGCAGGCTCTTGGATCGGGTTGGATGGTGGTAGGTCCACCCCCACACGTATCTGAGTAGACGGGACCGATGTTTGAGCCATAGCAGCCGCCTGTTGAGTTAGTATCATTTGGTGCATGTTCTCCATCATGGATTGCATTTGTTTCAGAGATGTCTCTAGTGTAGTAATGCGTTGCTCAGCGTTCCCTGATGGTAAGGCTTCCTCGTGTTCATCTCTAATGGCATAAACTCCCATCTTCCTGGGCGTCATTGAAGGATGAGTATAGGTCGCTGCAAAAGTTGACTCTATACTCTCAGTATCTGATTCGGGAGACTGGCGACCCCCAGCATCAGAATTAGAAGAGCACGAAGTCAGTTGTCGTGACCTTGAACGAGTGTTTTAGAATACCCCAGCTTCGGTGTCCCTAAGAAGCATGTTGAATTTCCTTCGGCTCGGAGTTCTAGAGGACGGACGTCTTGAGCCTGAGCTTCCTCCAGGTATATGTGAAGCCATGTTCACAGATGAATGCGTGGACTCTTCTTCTAGGAAAGATGGAGAGTAGCTCAGCCGGTCGAAAACCGGCCATTTTGTTTTAGAATAGCAACAATTAATTACAATCCTGTGACTATTACAACAGTGCTCGCTAGGAGGCAAAATAGCCACGCTGGAAGATCCCCTCTCCTTGCATTTCTGGATTAGATACTTGCGCAGGTCAGGAGGAGTTGCAGAAGAAGAAGATGATGGCTTGTTCCTTCTGTTCCCATCGGTGGGCATGCGGATGACGGGAACCATAGTCTTCCCTGTGCCACCCGTATATAACACGTTGGCCATCTGGGTGGCGGATAATCCCCGAGGAGGGTGTCTTTCCGCAACTGGAGCCTTCTTTACGCTTAGGGACTTCGCCTGGCATAATTTGGAGCTTCGCTCTGGTTGGCGTAAGGCTGAGGATGTCCTCAGGCGGCCATCAGCGTCTCGCGTAATTCGGAGGGCGTGCAGATTGTTCCCTTGCTGGCGTAAAGGCCGAGAAGTTGAGTAGTCCGCCGCTTGCTTTTCTTTGCGGAGATCACAGGGATCATCTTGTTCTCCGTAGAGGTTAGATGTTGTTTTACGTGCGGAGCGTATCTTGTACTTCTGATTTGGCACTGAGGCTTTATCAGAAGTTTTGTCTGTTCCGCCAGGGACGGGAGACTGAATTTTACGCGCAGAGCACGGAGTATACTTCTGGGTTAGCGCTGAGGCATTGCCAGAAGTTTTGTCTGTTCCGCCAGGGATGGGAGACTGAACTTCACGCATAGAGTGCGGAGTATACTTTTGGGTTAGCGCTGAGGCATTGCCAGAAGTTTGATTGGTCCTGTCAGAGACAGGCGACTAAATTTTACGCGCAGGGTGCGGAGGGAGCAATGCTACAACCTCATTGGTCGGAGAAATCGGAGAGTCCACAGGAATGGTAGAGGATGTCTTGGGCATCCAGACCTTACGCAGCTTCCTGTTGTTTTGGACAGAGAGAGAGTGAGAGCTGTCCCTTGTTCGGAGCATATCTTCGTAGGCAGACTGGTCGAACTGGACGACCAGTATCTTCTTCACGGATCCTACGGATACCGCATTATGTTGAGCAATAGCTTCCTCATCAGAAGAGAAAAATGTCCCCAACAGAGTTGCCATCTTGTTTTGGATAATAAACGAGAAAAGATTTGATGAATACGGAAAACGAGGTCTTGTATGAAGACCCGCCCTTCTTTTATGTTTATAAACAAGATTATACAAATTTGATCCTACACGAGGATGTCTAAGTAAAATTTATTTAATCTGGGTGAATATTGCTATAGGTGTCTGATCTACAGTCGATCACTTTAGCCCTTGGACCACACGATGTTGAAGAAGTGCCGTGGAAGACAGGTAGCAGCTTCGAAGGTTGCTAAAGAGGGTGGATGCCCGATGCCAAAGTCGTCGGTCCCTTCTCTTTGCCTGAGCTCTGGATTCTCCTCTCTCTCTCTCTCTCTCTCTCGACCGTTGGATCGGGTACTGGATCTCTTGATCAGTTTTCAGACCTAACTTCTTCGACCCTCCAATTTTGTCGACCTTTTCCTCTGTTGATAGAGGTCTCTATTTATAGAGTTTTAGTGACAGTGACCACTCAATCGGTGTAAAAACCGAGTAGTGGAAAGTACAACACCTTTTTACACAACGGTTAAAATAACCGATGCCTGCGTATAGATGATCTTTTGAATGAGCGTGTGACGCGGGTCCAACTAAGGGACAAAACGCGTATAACTGCTACGAAGATCATGGCGTAGAAGCCACGTAGGTAGGTATCCCTCGTGTAGAAGAGGTTGGCATAGAAACCAATGTCTGTCACCATGGCATAGAAGCCAAATAGTTATCAAACCGGCATAGAAGACGAATAGGCGTAGAAGCCGAGTGGTCATAGAGGCCGAGTGGGCGTAGAAGCCGAGCAGGCACCGAAGCTGCATAGGCGTAGAAGCTGCTGCGTAACGTGCCAGAGTGATGATGTGGATGTCTTAGCCAGAATTACAGCTCTTGGAGATAATCAGATATCTTGCATTAAATGCAGAGATCTGCCCCCATCCTGTGCATTAAATGCAGATGCTTGTCTTTAAGATTTGCCATCATTCTGCGCATTAAATGCAGATACGCACCTTGAATCATGTGCGAAGAGTAACCGCTGTCGTGGCAGTCTATTCGTCTTCTGTGGAGCGTAAGGAGCTCACGTTTGCCTGTGTAAAACTAGGCAGTGTATTCCCTTGTATGCGTAGCAGCAGCTCTCGCAAAGGGGATGTTACTAAACGACGGTTCGGTGACATTTAATCAAATCTCCTGCATTAAATGTGGAGATCCGCCATTATCCTGCGCATTAAATGCAGAGGCATATTTTGAAGGTCTGTCATCCTTCTATGCATCAAACGCAGAGACGTGCCTCAGGCATCTGTCAGTATTCGGCGCATTAATTGCAGAGACGTGCCTTGAGGGCCTGTCACCACCCTATGTATTAAATGCAGAGACGCGCCTCGAGTCCCGTACGGAGTGCAGCTTTTGACGTGGCAGGCGGTTTGTCTTTCGCGGAGCGTAAGGAGCTCTCATCTGCCTGTGTAAAACTAGGCAGCATATTCCTCTGTGTACGTAAAAGCGGTTTTACGCAAGGGAAATGGCAGTAAATGACAGCCTGGGTTGCAGTGCCGCGCCATCATTATAGCCGTCGCCTGGGTAGTCGAGCAGTATCCCTTTGTCAGAAGTCAAGATGTCAGGTTCATTGCAGGATCTGACAGGTTCACTTCAGAGAATACGAAGCGTCTCTCGTACACTTCAATGTTGCATTGAAAGAGGATAAGTTTTATGCCATAAAGGCGATGAAGCACCCTGTTTACGCTGAAGCAGCCTGGACATACTGCCTTACGTGGATGGTCCTCGAGCCTATATTTCACGCTGTGCTTGGCGGAGAAGCTCTGTTTGCACGTTGAAGGCTCTGAAGTCCTCTGTTTACGCTGCTTTGTATCAATATGCTGCGTAGAGCTATCCAGCATATTTTTCATGCTTCTACAGCAGTATACCAGTATCTTCTACACCACTATGAAAATATTGATATTAATGGTGTTGGAGAAGAATCTAGGCTTCGAGGCGCTGAGATAGTCCTCTTAGTTTACGATAGTGCCGATCAGAGAATTCAACGACACTGGGATAGGTGACGCACTGGAGGAGATAGTTAATGGTTTGGAGCAACCCATTAACGAATATCTACAGCTATCTCGAGGCAGCATTGAAGACTTGGTCCAGGCTGAATATGACTCCTTGACTGCACAGCTTGCTGAACAGATGGAAGGCCTAAATAAATCCATCCAGACACATCAGCAGGAGATGGACGAAGAAAAAGCTGTCTTGGAGGAGGTCATTCCTCTTCAAACGAAGTGCCAGGCCGAGCATGAAAGGAATGTAGTGAGGGTCCGCAGACTGGAAGCAAAACTCGCTCAGGCAAAGGAGTGGGCTTCTCAGTCATCGGAAGCTCTAGATGTGGTGAATGGTCGACTGGGCCTAGCTCAACAGAACTTGGCGCGTGCAGAAGCCGCCTGTGCTGGTTTTGTTCGGGCTAGATCCGAACTGTCCCTCCTGAGTAATGACGAGGCACGGCTGGAGTGGGCTCGCGCTATTGTTTTAAGCTCCAGGACTGAGAAGATAACCGTACTGGTGCAGCAGATTCGCGACCTGACCGCTCCCCCCAAATAATGTACTTTTTTGCTTTTAAATGTACTTTTGCTCTTTCTGGGCATAATAAAGAGGTTTTCATCTAACTTTGTGGACCCATCATTTAGGAATATAAATGACAGGTTTGGGTGAAAGTGATATCAGAGGTAATATGGACGTGATATACTCGACGTGATATACTCCCGGTAAGCTTCAGCAGGACATATCTATTCAGAGGTTATATGGACGTGATAGAATATGCTCCGACTAAAATTTGTACACAAAATACTATCAGAGGTAATACGGACGTGATAGATCTTGAAGTTCCAAATTAGTTAAACATATCTATTCAGAGGTTATATGGACATGATAGAATACGATCCAACTAGTTTTGTTTTGGAAGTAGTATTGTCAGAATGAGATCTTCACCATACTCCATTTGAGCAAAGGAGGTTAAGCGTAGTACCTTTTTAGGAATTTGTCATTGATAGGAGCCATCAACAAGTCTCCATTAGGCTTGGCTAACCTATAAGCGTCGTTTGAGAACGTCGTCTCGATCACATAAGGGCCTTCCCATTTGGGCTGGAATTTACCCTTACTCTTGTGAGTAAGAATCATCGGCCTTCTCACAGCTAAAACTAGCTTGCCAACTTTGAACACTCTTTTCTTTACTTTTTGATTAAAAGATCTAGAAATGCATGCCTGGTAGAACGCGATACGCTGTTGAGCCTGAAGGCGTTTCTCGTCTAATCCTTCTAGCTCTTGAAGCCTTAACAGGTCATTCTTTTCTTGAGTCAACTCATTAGCCACTGCTATCCTGAGTGACAGAATTTGGACTTTGATGGGGAGAACTGCTTCGCTTCCGTAAACCAATGAGAATGGGGTACAACCCGTCGGTGCTCGTACCGTTGTGCGATATGCCTAGAGACATTCTCCTAGCTTCTTATTCCAATCCCTCTTGTTCGAAGAGACGAAATTTTTTAAGAGTTTGATAATGGTTTTGTTGAAAGCTTCCGCCAAACCATTAGCAGCAGGATTATATGCCGTAGAGGCCACATTTTGTATCCGATTTTTATTGCAAAATTGATGAAACGCTTGGCTGATGAATTGAGGTCCATTGTCATAAATTATCCTCCGGGGTATCCCAAAGTGATAAATGACATGATGTTTGATGAAGATGATCACATTAGATGCCTTCACCTCAGCAAGAGGGATCGCTTCTGCCCATTTGGAGAAGTAATACGTGATGGCCAGTATGAACCGGTGACCTCTGGAAGAAGACGGGTGAATAGGACCAATGATATCCATATCCCATGCTTCGAAAGGCCAGGATGCAACCGTATGATGTAGATGTTCAGAAGGTTGATGTATAAAGTCTGCATGAACCTGACAGGCTTTGTATTGTTTCGCATACCTTATTGCATCTGTGATCATAGTAGGCCAGTAATAGCCCATCCTCCTGATACGATCCTGTAGCTTAGGACCGGGTTGATACGCTCCGCATATGCCATTGTGAGCCTCACGGATAACCCGCTGTACCTCGTCATCGGAGAGACATCTCAATAGCAGTCCATCGTAGGTCCGGCGATATAGACACTGTGAAGACGCATCAAAATAGAAGCGTAATGATCGTCTTTTGATGGATACTGCTTCTTTAGGGTCCTCCGGCAAGATTCTGTATGCCACAAAATCTATAAAGGGACTTCTCCAGTCTCTTTTGGGAGGATCGGTGTTCATAGCGTAGCTGCGTTCTATGTAAAAGTTATTTTTCACACAGAATAAATCTCTGTTAAGAAGGATAACCGAATTCTGCCTTCTTATAGGAGTAGCTAAATCTGCAGCTAGACTGGCTAGGGCATCAGCTTCCAGATTCTGAGATCGAGGTACATGCTCTAGGAAGAACCCTTTGAATGTCATGGCTATCTCGACCGTTGCTCGGTGATAGGGGATGAGGTCTGGATTCCGGACTTCATATATTCCTCTAACTTGATTGACGATCAGCAGAGAATCCCCGAAAGCTTTCAGAGATTCGACGCCCAATTCCTTAGCGACTTGGAGCCTAATTAGTAGAGTGTTATACTCTACCACATTATTGGAACAGAGCTCGCTAAGAGAATATGCTCGATAGACAACGAGTTTATCAGGAGTAACCAGGACAATTCCTACTCCTGAAACCACGTTTCCCCTGGGACCAGTCCTGGAGGCACCATCGAAGAATAGTTGCCATGCATCACTTTCCATTGCGGAATTATATTTTGTAACTTCGTCGGGAATGTCCTCGTATAGTTTGGAGGCCTTCGGGATCGGATGAGCAGCTAGAAAATCAGCCAATGCTTGGCCTTTGATGGACTTCTGAGGGACGTACACCATGTCATACGGTGTTAATAACATCGTCCAAGTCGCGAGTCGGGAATTAAGAACACTTGGCTTGTTTATCAGTACCCGAAAAGGATTGATCCTGGAGATGATATGAATAGTGTCACGACCCGTACCCGATATAAGGATACTAGTCGGAAACAACGCCCAGCCTACGCCGCAGAATCGGCGGTAGAACGCTGTCTAGAAAGTCTATCTAAAGTAATGAACCACCAATAATAATAGAATACTCAATCACAGAACTAAGATAGAATGAGCACGAATCAGATAAGAATAGAATAGTTATCATACAACTCATAAGTTTAAAAAATACATCAATGAGTCTGTAGAACAACAAAATGAGCTGGAGACAAATCCAGTACAAAAGAATACTATCATACTACAAAGCTACACTCCAGGGTCAACTGTCTCAGTTGAGATAAGTCCCTCTTGAGCCAGGGTCTCCGAATCTAAACCCACAACATCCTGGGGTCCATAATAGGTAGGGTACTCCTCAGTGTCATCTAGAAAAATATATCCAGTCAGGAAAGGAGCAGAGTACATCTCTAACAGCAGTTCTAATCCATGATAAAAACTATATAACAGTAAATAGCTGTGGATAAACAAGATGCACAATAGAAATATATAGACAATAAGGAAATACTGGAAGGAAATACAATAATGAACAATATGCCAATGAAATAATAATACTAATGACTAAGTGTGTGAGTACTAGCTTAACATGTGATCGGCTTGGGCAAGATGCAATACGGCCTGGCTAATCATACGTGCGGTGCATGATCAACACTATTCGCTTACCAGTACTTTATTCAATAGGGATTTGATCACATATCTATACTAATACTCCCCACCCCCGACTAGTATAATAGATCCAACCACGGTATGCTATGGCACTAGATTCCCCAAGAAGAGAGCGACTCCTCCCGAAAATCGGTGTCTGTACATGTACAAGATAACCAATAAAACAATACTTGCACCATATACACCATATACCAAGGAATAACATCTCATGACGAGATCCGGATATACCAATCGTGTAACCATAGTGTCAAGAGAACATGTATATCTACACTAGATACAACGAACATAGAGGATATCATAAATGAGAAACTATCAGAGAATGTACTCGCCTGAAGTCCAATGAAAAGTCTCACAGATGTCTGACTCGGTGCCTCGAAGACCGAGATATAGAATACCACATTAATACAAGGTCCCAGAAAGAGAACAAGTCAAACTAGTCAACTTCTAGGTCAATAAATCAATTCTAAGTCAAAAGTCAACTATGGTCAACTCTAAAGCCAACTAAAGTCAAACCAAGGTCAACCTCACAAGAAATCTATATAAATAATATACAACAATTTAGGAATCAAATTAGATCCCAATTGGTACCCACACAAAGTATACTAATAATACAATTAATGCACACTCTAAATAATGTATATACAAACCAATATTTATACAAATAAAATAATATATTATTATTAGTATTATACCTCACAAAAATACCTATATATATACATATATAAAACAATTTAATAAATATATATACTTATATATATATACACATAAACTTTACACAATCAAATACTAATAGTTACAAAACACATTGCACATATTAATGTACATATTTTACATGGCTAGAAGCACACATAAAAATACATTCATTAATATACAAATAATTATATAATAATTATAAATAATATAATTACACATTTAAACACATAAATATATTTTATAAAACATTTATGTATAATTTATGTTATTAACATAAGTACATATATAATTGCATGCAAGAAAGCTACATACATATATATATATTTATACACCACATTAGAACACATAAAAATATCTATAGATCTATGCTACAATAAATACCATAATAAATACACTAAAATAATATATAATATCTATATATATTTACTAATTATAAATGAAGAATTTAAAGCATAAATAATTAGATCTACACATAAACACACCAAATTGGAGAGTATCATACCGTATCCCACTAGATCTAGGATACGCATGCGACACGAGTCCAACACACAACCAATTGTACCCCGAAGGACACAAACACGTCACAAATAATATTTATGAATAAATTAAAGTGTCAAAAGTAGATCTATGTGTCCGTGTCAAAATACGACATGTACAAAGTCCCGTGTCGGAGGGAAAACCCCCAAAACGACACGTATCACCAAATTGTTGGGATACGACCCACATGAACTCAATTATGGACACGACACAAGCCCCAAACACATAATCACATGCCCAATTGATCTATAGGATCAATTGACACACACAACAAAATATAAATTCGGAATTCCAACAAAATTGACACAAAAAGTACCATAACTTTCTCCATGGGTCTCTTATGAACACAAAACAAAGTCCTATGGGCAGTACATACATATGGGTTAATTTTACATGATTAAATCTCAGATTTAGAAGCTATTTTAATGGAAAAAACTGAATTATACATATTGGGAGATGGATTCCCAATGAAACCTCCAATTGAGATGAACTTGCTTCCAAATTGTAGATCCTTGCTCCTCTTTGTAGATCCTTGCTTCCTCCTTCTAGATCCTTGCTTCTCAACTTTCTAATGGTGAATTGGGAAGAATTTGGAATGAATTTGGTGGAGAATTAGAATGGGAATGGAAAGAATTTGGGAGTGGAAAAATTCTAGATCTAGATTTGGAATGAGAATGAGAGGAGAGAGAAATTCCCTCCTCCTAATATAGGCCGGCCATGCCCCCCTCCCCAAGCAATTGTAAATTGTCCAATGTACCCCTTGGGGCCTCTCATGAAGAAATAATTAAGGAAAAGGGCTTCTAGTCTAATCATTTAATTAATTTAATCCATCTCCTTAACCATGGGCTTTCTAAATGGGCCAAGTCTAACTATTTAATTCATGTTGGTCTATGGGTCCAAACTAAACTAGTTGGGTCCACTAAAATAAGTCCAAAATAATTAAATAACATCTAACAATAATTAAATAATACAACAAAAATTATTTACCATGCACAATATTTATTTAAATAGGAAATTACCAAAATACCCTTTTTCTAAAATGTGGTAGTGACAAGTCTACCCTCCTTAAAATAATTTCGTCCTCGAAATTTAAAGATGAAAACTACCCCCAGAAAATCACAGAACAGAACTAAAGAATCACAACTAACTAATGAACAAAACATAACAATGAACAGAACATAGCTAGAGAATAACATACCTCAAGGTACAAACAAATATGGATAACGCTCTCGCATGTCATCCTCTCTCTCCCGGGTAGACTCCCCCGGAGAGTGATGCCTCCATGCGACACGCTCCAAAGGAATAGTCTGGTTCCTCAGCACCTTCTCTCTCCGATCCAGAATCTCAACTGGCTGCTTTGGATAGCTAAGAGTAGGGCCTACCTCTATCTCTGAGTGATCCAATACATGACTAGGATCTGCCACGTATCGTCTCAACTGTGACACATGAAACACGTTGTGTACTCCCTCCAATGCAGGTGGCAAGTCTAGTCTATAAGCAACTGCACCGACCCTCTCTAGAATAGTGAAAGGTCCGATGAATCGCGGACTAAGCTTTCCGTCTCCACCGAAGCGAATCGTGCCTCGTGTCGGAGAAATCCTCAGAAACACCAAACCACCCACCTAGAATAAAACACCATCTTAAGAACTTAATCTATAACAAACAAGAACAAGCACAAAATCTAAACTATACCTCAAACTCCAAAGGTCTCCGATGGCTATCGGCCCAATGCCGTTGTCTGTCCTGCGCCACTCGAAGTCTGTCTCTGATCAACTGAACCTTCTCTGCTGCCTCCACAACCATCTCTGGCCCAAGCAAAACTCTCTCTCCAACATCGTCCCAAGACAAAGGAGTACGACACCTCCGACCATATAGAGCCTCAAAAGGTGACATCTCTATACTGGCCTGGTAACTGTTGTTATAAGCAAACTCTACCAAATGGAGATGGTCCTCCCAAGAACCCCCGAAATCTAGTACACAAGTGCGCAACATATCCTCGAGAGTCTGGATAGTCCTCTCTGGCTGCCCATCTGTCTGGGGATAATATGCAGTACTGAACTTGAGCTGAGTGCCCAAACTCTCCTGCAAACTCCTCCAGAAATGAGAAGTGAAACGACTATCTCGATCTGAGACTATGCTGACGGGAACTCCATGTATCCTAACGATCTGCCTCACATACATCTCTGCTAGCTTCTCCGTAGACAAACCCACTTTGAAAGGCAAAAAGTGGGCCAACTTGGTCAATCTATCAACAATGACCCAAATCGCGTCTTTCCCTCCTGGAGATCGTGGAAGTCCGGACACAAAATCCATAGTAATGTGTTCCCACTTCCACTCTGGAATGGGTAATGGCTGAAGTAAACCTCCTGGCCTCTGCCTCTCGGCTTTCACCTGCTGGCACACTAAGCATCTGGATACAAACTGTGCCACTTTCCTCTTCATGCCATACCACCACACACTCTCTCGCATATCCCGATACATCTTGTTAGCACCTAGATGTATGGAATACTGAGAGCGATGCGCTTCCTGCAATACCTCCTCTCGCAACTCCCCACTAGGCACACACAATCTAACTCCATGCCTCAAAGATCCATCCTCTGCAATAGTGAAATCATCCTCCAATCATGCTCTCACCTGAGCTCTGATACTCCTCAAAGATACATCATCATACTGTGCTGCCTTAATCCTATCCATCAAATCTGAGTGTATCTGCAATCCCCACATCTGCATAGCACACCCAGAAACAATCACCTCAATGCCCAAGCTCTCCAAGTCCTCCAACAAATATCGATCCTGCGTTAAGAACATAGCTACCGGATACCTGCTCAAAGCATCGGCAACTACATTGGCTTTCCCAGGATGATATTGCAAAGAGATATCAAAATCCTTCATCAGTTCCAACCACCGATGCTGCCTCATGTTCAACTCCTTCTGCGTGAAAACGTACTTCAAGCTTTTGTGGTCTATGAAGATCTCCACACGCTCTCCGTACAAATAATATTTCCACAACTTCAGAGCGAATATGACGGCTGCCAACTCCAAATCATGGGTAGGATAGTTCTTTTCATGAGGACGCAATTGCCTGGATGCATAGGCAATCACTTTCCCATGCTGCTGAAGAACACAACCTAAACCCTTTCCCGATGCATCACTATAAATAGTGAAACCTCCGGACCCTGATGGCAACGTCAAAATAGGAGCAGACGTCAACCTCTTCTTCAACTCCTCAAAAGCAACTTGGCAATCCTCCGTCCAAACAAACTCTACATCCTTCCTTGTGAGTCTGGTCATCGGCTCGGCAATCCTCGAAAAATCTTGCACAAACTTCCTGTAATAGCCTGCCAATCCCAAGAAACTCCTGATCTCTACTACCGAACTCGGAGTCTTCCAAGATTCTACTGCTGAAATTTTCTTCGGATCCACTGAAATACCATCACCAGTCACAACATGCCCCAAGAATTCCACCTTGTCCAAGAAAAACTCACATTTGGACAACTTCCCATATAGCTTCTCCTTCCTCAGCACGTCCAACACAATCCTCAAATGCTCCTCATGCTCCTCCGGTGTCCTCGAGTATATGAGTATGTCGTCGATGAACACCACCACGAACTTGTCAAGGTACTGGTAGAACACCTTGTTCATCAAGTTCATAAATACCGCTGGTGCATTAGTCAAACCAAACGGCATCACCATAAACTCGTACTGACCATACCGAGTTCTAAAAGCAGTCTTCGGTATGTCCTCCGGCTTCACCTTCACCTGATGGTAGCCTGATCTCAAATCTATCTTAGAAAATACCTTCGTATCACTCAACTGATCAAACAGATCATCAATCTGTGGCAAAGGATACTTATTCTTGATAGTGAGATTATTTAAAGCCCTGTAATCAATGCACATACGCACCGATCCATCCTTCTTAGGTACAAACAATACCGGGGCTCCCCATGGTGAAGAACTCGATCTGATAAACCCCTTATCCTGTAATTCATCCACCTGCTTCTTCAACTCGACCAGCTCGCTGTTGTTTACTCTATAGACATGCTGTAAAATTGGTTCTGCACCTAGCACCAAGTCTATAGAAAATTCAATATCTCGATCTGGTGGTAATCCTGACAATTCCTCAGGAAATACATCCAAGAATTTTGCTATCAACGGATGTGGCAACTCCTTGTCTTCTACCATAGCTCCACAAATAATGCCTTCTCCCTGCTCCGCAGCTCCTCTAGCAAACTCGAACTCTGGCTCTCCTGGCGAACCAAACAAAACTCTACCTCCTCTACAGTCTATGCTAGCCCGGTGCCTACTCAACCAATCCATCCCAAGTACAATGTCGTAGCTCGGAAGTGGTATTACAAGTAGACACGCACTCAACTCCCGGCCTCCCAGAGTAACTCTCCGATCCTTGTAAATATCATTAACTAGGATAATGCCTCCCCCGGTCATGATCTTGCAAGTCCTAAGCAAAGACTCAGCTACCAAACCATGCTTTAGAGCAAAAGAAACAGATACAAAACTATGGGAAGCACCACTATCAAACAAAGCTAAAGCTGGAATGGAATTAAGAAGAATAGAATCTGCAATGACATCTCCTGTGGGTTCCTCCTCTTCGACGGTCATAGCAAACGCTCGTCCCTGCCGAGCACCTTCCTGCTGTTGATGCTGGACAAAACGCTGCTGCTGTGTCGGAAGCGGTCCCCTCGGTTGTGCTGCAGGTGGTCCCGTCTGTGTCCTCGGAGCTGGAGCTGCTCCTTGAACTGCACGACGAGGACACTCCCTCGATTGATGCCCTTCAGTACCACAATACAAACAAACTTCTAGCCTCCTCCTGCAAACTTCCCAGATGTGGCCGGGCTTCTTGCAGAAGTTGCATGGAGCTTGCTGTAACTGTCTCTGCTGCTGAGGTGCCTGGTGAAAAGGCGCTCTAGCTGGAGTATGGTTCTGCTGTGGCTGCTGGAAAGGTTTGGACTGGAAATAAGGACGTTTGGCAGATACTGCACTGCCGTTGGCCCCCAGAAAAGAATCACGGTCTCTCTCTTGGTCTTCAAACCCAGATCCCGCTCAACCTTGCGTACCTCCGCAAGTATCTCCGAGTATGTCTCATAAAAAGACGGAATAGAAAATCAATATGGCACAAGATGTAAGACATCAAGGAAAGGACAGTTTAAGGGATCAAGTATCAATGTCAAAGGAGTATAGATGAATCAAAAGAATTTTTCTAGATGTGATTGAGTATCTCAGCCTATTTCCTATATCCTATCGCAGGCTCGCAGTAATACAACTAATTTGTCGCACTACCACGACATCACATACTTGTGAAGCTAGACCTGTATGGGCCACCACCAAAAACGTGTCACGACCCGTACCCGATGTAAGGATACTAGTCGGAAATAACGCCCAGCCTATGCCGCAGAATCGGCGGTAGAACGCTGTCTAGAAAGTCTATCTAAAGTAATGAACCACCAATAATAATAGAATACTCAATCACAGAACTAAGATAGAATGAGCACGAATCAGATAAGAATAGAATAGTCATCATACAACTCATAAGTTTAAAAAATACATCAATGAGTCTGTAGAACAACAAAATGAGCTGGAGACAAATCCAGTATAAAAGAATACTATCATACTACAAAGCTACACTCCAGGGTCAACTGTCTCAGTTGGGATAAGTCCCTCTTGAGCCAGGGTCTCCGAATCTAAACCCACAACATCCTGGGGTCCATAATAGGTAGGGCACTCCTCAGTGTCATCTGGAAAAATATATCCAGTCAGGAAAGGAGCAGAGTACATCTCTAACAGCAGTTCTAATCCATGATAAAAACTATGTAACAGTAAATAGCTGTGGATAAACAAGATGCACAATAGAAATATATAGACAATAAGAAAATACTGGAAGGAAATATAATAATGAACAATATGCCAATGAAACAATAATACTAATGACTAAGTGTGTGAGTACTAGCTTAACATGTGATCGGCTTGGGCAAGATGCAATACGGCCTGGCTAATCATACGTGCGGTGCATGATCAACACTATTCGCTTACCAGTACTTTATTCAATAGGGATTTGATCACATATCTATACTAATACTCCCCACCCCCGACTGGTATAATAGATCCAACCACGGTATGCTATGGCACTAGATTCCCCAAGAAGAGAGCGACTCCTCCCGAAAATCGATATCTGTACATATACAAGATAACCAATAAAACAATAATTGCACCATATACACCATATACCAAGGAATAACATCTCATGACGAGATCCGGATATACCAATCCATGTAACCATAGTATCAAGAGAACATGTATATCTACACTAGATACAACGAACATAGAGGATATCATAAATGAGATACTATCAGAGAATGTACTCGCCTGAAGTCCAATGAAAAGTCTCACAGGTGTCTGACTCGGTGCCTCGAAGACCTAGATATAGAATACCACATTAATACAAGGTCCCGAAAAGAGAACAAGTCAAACTAGTCAACTTCTAGGTCAATAAATCAATTCTAAGTCAAAAGTCAACTATGGTCAACTCTAAAGCCAACTAAAGTCAAACCAAGGTCAACCTCACAAGAAATCTATATAAATAATATACAACAATTTAGGAATCAAATTAGATCCCAATTGGTACCCGCACAAAGTATACTAATAATATAATTAATGCACACTCTAAATAATGTATATACAAACCAATATTTATACAAATAAAATAATATATTATTATTAGTATTATACCTCACAAAAACACCTATATATATACATATATAAAACAATTTAATAAATATATATACTTATATATATATACACATAAACTTTACACAATCAAATACTAATAGTTACAAAACACATTGCACATATTAATGTACATATTTTACATGGCTAGAAGCACACATAAAAATACATTCATTAATATACAAATAATTATATAATAATTATAAATAATATAATTACACATTTAAACACATAAATATATTTTATAAAATATTTATGTATAATTTATGTTATTAACATAAGTACATATATAATTGCATGCAAGAAAGCTACATACATATATATATTTATACACCACATTAGAACACATAGAAATATCTATAGATCTATGCTACAATAAATACCATAATAAATACACTAAAATAATATATAATATCTATATATATTTACTAATTATAAATGAAGAATTTAAAGCATAAACAATTAGATCTATACATAAACACACCAAATTGGAGAGTATCACACCGTATCCCACTAGATCTAGGATACGCATGCGACACGAGTCCAACACACAACCAATTGTACCCCGAATGACACAAACACGTCACAAATAATATTTATAAATAAATTAAAGTGTCAAAAGTAGATCTATGTGTCCGTGTCAAAATACGACATGTACAAAGTCCCGTGTCGGAGGGAAAACCCCCAAAACGACACGTATCACCAAATTATTGGGATACGACCCACATGAACTCAATTATGGACACGACACAAGCCCCAAACACCTAATCACATTCCCAATTGATCTATAGGATCAATTGACACACACAACAAAATATAAATTCGGAATTCCAACAAAATTGACACAAAAAGCACCATAACTTTCTCCATGGGTCTCCTATGAACACAAAACAAAGTCCTATGGGTAGTACATACATATGGGTTAATTTTACATGATTAAATCTCAGATTTAGAAGCTATTTTAATGGAAAAAACTGAATTATACATATTGGGAGATGGATTCCCAATGAAACCTCCAATTGAGATGAACTTGCTTCCAAATTATAGATCCTTGCTCCTCTTTGTAGATCCTTGCTTCCTCCTTCTAGATCCTTGCTTCTCAACTTTCTAATGGTGAATTGGAAAGAATTTGGAATGAATTTGGTGGAGAATTGGAATGGGAATGGAAAGAATTTGGGAGTGGGAAAATTTTAGATCTAGATTTGGAATGAGAATGAGAGGAGAGAGAAATTCCCCCCTCCTAATATAGGCCGGCCATGCCCCCCTCCCCAAGCAATTGTAAATTGTCCAATGTACCCCTTGGGGCCTCTCATGAAGAAATAATTAAGGAAGAAAGCTTCTAGTCTAATCATTTAATTAATTTAATCCATCTCCTTAACCATGGGCTTTCTAAATGGGCCAAGTCTAACTATTTAATTCATGTTGGTCCATGGGTCCAAACTAAACTAGTTGGGTCCACTAAAATAAGTCCAAAATAATTAAATAACATCTAACAACAATTAAATAATACAACAAAAATTATTTACCATGCACAATATTTATTTAAATAGGAAATTACCAAAATACCCTTTTTCTAAAATGTGGTAGTGACAAATAGTCTGGCCTGTGACATAGTATCGCATTTTTTGAATAGCGAACATCAAAGCCAAGCATTCTTTTTCCACTGGACTGTACCGGTGTTCAGCTCCGACCATCATCCTGCTTAGATAGTAGATAGCCTGTTCATGACCCACATCGTTCTTCTATGTGAGAAGAGCTCCCAGAGAATGATCCATCGCTCGAACGTACAACAAGAATGGTCATCCGATTATGGGAGGCACCAGAACTGGCGGATTAGTGAGGTAGCGTTTGATAACATTAAACGCTTGCTGACAGGCTTCGTCCCACATGAAGGATACACCTTTCTTCATGAGACGAGAAAAAGGCTGATATCTCCCAGAGAGGTTGGATATGAATCTCCGGATATAAGCCAGACGGCCTTGAAATCCCCTGAGTTCCCTCAAATTACGGGGCGGTCGCATTTATAAGATGGCCTTGACTTTATCAGGGTCCACATGAATGCCTTTAGCGGTAATGACAAATCCCAAGAATTTGCCACTAGATACACCCAGAAAGGACTTTGTAGGATTCATTTTGAGTTGATGTTGGTGCATCAACTCAAATACTGTCTTCAAGTCTTGGATGTGATTATCCTTGAGGCGGCTTTTGACAGCTACATCGTCCACGTAACATTGTACTGTTTTACGTAAATGCTCATAGAATATGTTACTCATAGCCCGTTGGTACGTAGCCCCGACATTCTTCAATCCGAAGGGCATGACCGTATAGCAATATACCCCCAATGGTGTCCGAAAGGCAGTATGCTTCTCGTCTTCAGGATGCATCTTGATTTGATTGTATCCTAAAAATTCGTCCATGAAAGACATACGTTCAAAACCGCATGTATTGTCAATCATGACGTCGGTAATGGGAAGTGGAAACTCACCCTTGGGGCAGGCTACATTCAGATCTCGGTAATCGATGCAGACACGTACTTTCCTATTTTTCTTCATGACTGGGATAACATTGGCGACCCAGTCGGGATGTTGTTCTTCCCGGATGAAACCACAGGCTATCAACTTCTTGATTTTAGCTTCAATGGCGTCCATCATATCCGGGCGAAACCGGCGTTGGTGCTGCTTCATAGGCTTCGAGTCGGGCAATATATTGAGTTTATGAGTAGCCACCTTTGGATCAAGATCTGGCATATCCTCATAATTCCATGCAAAGACGTTGATATATTCTGTTATCAGCTGGATAACTTCTTCCTTTTCTTCTTCGGAAAGATTGTTACTGATAAATATCGGCTTTGGCGAAAGTTCATCCCCAACATTAATCTGGATAACTTTATCTTCAGTAGGAGGTTCTCTCTGCTCGAAGCGGAATTTCTATTGTGTATCCATTTGTTGAGCCCAAGCGTCATTCTCAAACGGTTCGGATTCTTGTTCGTCTGTTTCAAAGGAATCTGCCACTACCGTATTTACTGATAATGTTTGTTCGTGAGCATCAGATGAGTCGGATGGCGACGAGCCATTTTGAGAAGAGGAAAAGATATCCTCGTTTGACTCTGAAGTTGCAAGGAAGGTGGTATACCCTAACCCAAAATGAGTTCGTTGACAGTAGGGATCGCCGTGCAGCAGTATTCGTCTGCCTTTCCCATAGTTGAGACCTGGTTCCAGCTTCAAGTCATAACCCATACTTTGCATGATCTTCAAAGCTTGCGGGCTGTATCTGTGAACTTACATTTTACCAGCATCGTCATCGAAAGAATCTTCTTGTACAGTCGGTTCATTGCACGTGCGGCCGAAGACTATTGAACGCTGACCGCTTAAGGCAGGCGGGACAATGAAGATAGAATCCTCATGTGGTCCATATGTCGTGATGACATTGGATGATGATGCTACCTCCTACACATACGGATAATAGGAATCTATAGCTTCCAAGAATTTTTGTGCTATAGGTTCTATATCGTCGTGGGGAGAGGATTCCTGATTTGGAATTTGAGCGTCAATATACTGGAAAAGAGGATCTTTATTATCATCCGAAACTGCGTTCCTGGTTGCATTTACATCAATCAGCTGCTTGTTGCGCCGAAGGTTGATGACCAAGGGTGGAGGCTTCTGGTTCAAAGTGATCACTAGAGGATCACCTCCTCTTCCTGACCTGGTTTTGTTCAGGTGTATAGCCATAGGCTCCATGGCTTTTGGGCGAGTAGTTCGCCCTTTCACCTTGATTGACAGAGGTTGTTCGGCAGAGGGTTCTTCTGGCTCCCGATGGGATTCCTTCTCTGCTTCGCCTGACACCTCTTCCATGTAGTCTTGAGAGTACAATATGGCATCAGAGTAGTAGGATTCTACTTCTTTAAATGGGTTCAGGTCAGCAAACTCTATTTGTACTATTCTTTAGGCATCTACATATTTAAAGCATTGATGTAGAGTCGAAGGAACAATGTTGTGGTCGTGGATCCAAGGTCTACCCAGCAGAATATCGTAGGATACCTCTAAATCAATGACATAACATGTAGCCACTAATTTGAGGTCGCCAATCTGGATCCTCAGGCGAATTTTCCCCAACGGCTTACTTTTTCTGGCGTTGAAACCCACGATTGTAGTGGTGGTGTAAGCCAATCCGCTGGTAGGAATCCTCAGTGGTCTGAGCAGACTATGAGGAATGATGCTGATCGATGATCCCGGATCTATGTGAATCCGGTCGACCTCCATGGAACCGACGTACCCGGTGTAATAGAGGGGTCTGTCATGCCTGTTATGCTTTAACAACATGTCATCTTGAGTGAAAGTGATATTCGGGACCACTTCCATCACACTGTGGCATTGAGGACATGCCACAGGTTCTTCATCAGGGGACTTGAGCTGGGTCAAGTATGCATTTGCATGCATTAATGCTTCACTCAGGGCTTGACGAGTGTCTTGAGAGAGCCTGAGTAGTTCGAAGATGGACAACCTGGCTGGTGTATTAGCCAGTTGGGCTTGGATATCGAAGTTGTATGGCTTCTCTAAACCTTTGTTTTGAATGTTTTTCACAGGTTTATCGAAATGCACTTCTTTTTACTTTCCTTTGTCCGCCAAAGTTGGTCTTGAAGGACCGGCCTCTGGTATGGCAGGTTCCGATTCCGAAGGCTTGGCAGCTGAAGCATCTGCCGGTGCATCTTCCTGACTTGCTTCATAGTCCTTGAGGTAAGCTTTCCCTGAACGGGTTCCAGTAGCCAAAACCTCATCTTCTGATGCCGAGTGTACCGTAACCGTGTAACATGGTTTACGTTTCGAGTTCTTCTTAGACTTAGCCTTAGCAACTTGAGTCTCTTTCTTGATTTTTGACACCAGATCTGGATGAACCCATATGATCTCGCCCCGCTGGGTAGTTAGGGGTACCAGGTCATGATTTTGACCCCTAGCTAGAGGGAGATTAACGATGTTCATCATTGTCCGGGATATAGGTGTAACACCATCCGGAACTTCTTGGGGAGGCAGATTGCCAAATTACAGAGAGATAATATTGGCTGTGACCGTCTTCTCGCTGTTGCGCAGAGTGATATCCTTAGCATCGATCAGCTCCTGGATCTTCCTCTTCAGTACATAACACGCTTTTGTAGGGTGGTGTATGTATCTATGGAAGATGCAGTACTTGGGGTTGTTAGTACTGCCAACTTCATTAGGCCGCTTCTCCTCAGGAAGGGTAATCTTGCTGCTTTTGACGAGACACTCGAATATGCTCGGAATATCGTCGTCGTCGAAAGAGTATACTTCAATGGGCCTGGAAGTCCCAGGTTTCGTCTGTGTGGTTGCCGCAGTCTTTTGCCTGGACGTATTGATTGCCAGAGCTTCTTTTCCTTTGGAACCACGAGGATGGTCGCTGTTGGGGGATGACCTCTTGCCTCTATCGGAGGCAGAGATCATGATGCCATTATCATGTGCCTTCCGACTGTTGTCCTCGGTGGCTACCGCTGAGATGATGAACGAGGGCCAATCATGAAACTGATATGGTCCTGTGAACACCGAGATCACGGGAAGAAGGTTCTTTCTGCAAATGTCCACCAATGCCGAGTCTGGAACTCCGGGAGGCATTTGCAAAGTGGCTTGACGAAAATGTTTGATGAAGGTGCGAACGTCCTCTTTTTTCTTCTACTTCACTTCGATGAGAGAGGACACAGACATGTCCATTCCTCCCTCGTAGAATCGTGCGAAGAATAAAGCTTTGAAGTCTTCGAAGGAAGTAATGCAGTTGTCCGCCAGGCTGCGGTACCACTGATAAGCCACTCCTGAGAGACAGCCCTTGAACACCCGAGTGAGGAGGGCGTCATTCCCTTGTAATAACACCGTCATCATACTGAAGTAGTTCATGTACTGACTCGATGATATTTTTCTCTCGAACAGAGCCATAGTCTGTGGTTTGTATTTAGGAGAGAAAGGGGCCTCTTCCCAGATAGCCGGGTAAGGCTGGTTGATTCCCAATTTCTTGAGCTAATCTTTGTGCTTCAAGGCATCAAATTGGGCTTTCAACTCCCGTACCGCCTGTATCGGATTTTCAGCCGGTAGCGGGACCACGGAGTGGTGAGGAATCGGTTACATCGTGACTCCAACGGGAGGTAATACATTCTTCGAGTGAGGAAGTGGAGGAACTGCTGACTCCTGATCTAGAGCAGGCTCTTGGATCGCGTTGGATGGTGGTAAGTCCAACCCCACACGTATCTGAGTTGGAGGGACCGATGCTTGAGCCATAGCAGTTGTGTGTTGAGTTAGCATCATCTGGTGCATGTTCTCCATCATGGATTGCATCTCTTTCAGAGATGTCTCCAGTATAGTAATGTATTGCTCAGCGCTCCCCGACGGGGAGTCTTCCTCGCGTTCATCTCCAATGGCATAAACTCCCATCTCCCTGGGTGTCATTGAAGGATTAGTATAGGTCTCTGTAGAAGTTGACTCTATACTTTCAGCATCTGATTCGGGAGACTGGCGACCCCCAGCATTGGAATCAGAAGAGTACGAAGCCGGTTATCGTAACCTCGAACGGGTGTTTCAGAACACCCCAGCTTCAGTGTTCCTAAGGAGCTTGTTGAATCTCCTTCGGCTCGGAGTTCTAGAGGGATGACGTCTTAAACTCGATCTTCCTCTAGGTATGTGTGAAGCCATGTTCACTGATGCATGTGTGGGCTCTTCTTCCTGGAAAGACGGAGAGTAGCTCAACCGATCAAAAACTGACCATTTTGCTTCAGAACAACAATAATTAACTACAATCCTATGACTATTACAATAGTGCTCGCTAGGAGGCGTAATAGACATGCTGGAAGATCCCCTCTCCTTGTGTTTCTGGATCAGATACTCACGCAGGTCAGGAGGAGTTACAGAAGAAGAAGATGGCTTGTTCCTTCTGTTCACATCAGTGGACATGCGGATGTTGGGAACCATAGTTCTCCCTGTGCCACCCGTATACAACAGGTTGGCCATCTGGGTAGCGGATAATCCCCGATGAGGGTATCTTTTCATAAATTGAGCCTTCTTTACGCTGAGGGGCTTCACCTGGCGTAATTCGGAGCTCTGCTCGGGCTGGCGTAAAGTTGAGGATATCCTCAGTCGGCCATCAGCTTCTCGCGTAATCCGGAGGGCGGGCAGATTCTTTCCTTGCTGGCGTAAAGCACAAGAAGTTGAGCAGTCCACCGCTTGCTTTCCCTTGCATAGATTGCAGGGATCATCTGCTTTTCCGTGGAGGGCAGATGCATTTTTACGGGCGAAGCACGTTTGGAATTTCTGATTTGGCGCTAAGATATTGTCAGAAATTCTGTCTGCCACGTCATCGACGGGAGACTGGATTTTACGCATAGAGCGCGGAGTAGACTTCTGGACTAGCGCTGAGGCATCGTCAGAAGTTTTGTCTACCACGTCACGGACGAGAGACAGAGTTTTACGCGCAGAGTGCAAAGTAGACTTCTGGATTACCGCTGAGGCATCGTTAGAAGTTTTGTCTACCACGTCACGGACAGGAGACAGAGTTTTACATGCTGAGCACGAAGGTTGTGCAGCTACAACCTGGCCGATCGGAGAGATCGGAAAGTCGACAGGAATGGTAGGGGATGTCTTGGGCATGCAGACCTTACGCAGCTTCCTGTTGTCTTGGACAGAGAGAGAGTGAGAGCTACCCCCTGTTCGAAGCATATCTTCGTAGGCAGACTGGTCGAACTGGACGACCAGGGTCTTCTTCACGGATCCCACGGATACCACATCGTGTTGAGCAATTGCTTTCTCCTCAGAAGAGAAAGACGTCCCCAGCAGAGTCGCCATCTTATGTTTGATAATAAATAAAAGAAATAAGACAAGGTTTATACGAAACTCGCTCTTAGGTTCACAAACAAGAAGTACAATTAATCTTATACGAGGATATCAAGTACAATTTTTTAATCTGGATAAATATTGCTATAGGAGTCTGATCTGCAGTCGATCACTTTGTCCCTTGGACCACACGATGATAAAGAAGTGTCATAGAAGACAGAAAGCAGCTTCGAAGGTTGCTAAAGAAAGTGGATGCTCAATGCCAAAGTCGTCGATCACTACTCTTTGCCTGAGCTCTGGATTCTTCTCTCTCAAAGACTCTTCGACTCTTAGTTCCTTGACCTTCAGTTTTTCGACCATTTTCTCCACCTCTAGATTTTTCAACCTTCGACCTCTGTCAATAGAGGTCTCTATTTATAGAGTTTTAGTGACAGTGACCACTCAGTCGGCGTAGAAGCCGGGTAGTGGAGAGTATGACACTTTTTATGCGACGGTAACAATAACCGTTGCCTACATATAAATGACCTTTTGAATGAGCGTGTGATGCGTGTCCCATTAAGAGACAATGCGTATAACTACTGCGAAGATCATGGCATAAAAGCCACGTAGGTAGTTATCCCTTGCGTAGAAAAGGTTGGCGTAAAAGCCAATAACTGTTACCATGGCATAGAAGCCAAAGAGTTATCAAACCGGCATAGAAGCCGAGTAGGCGTAGAAGCCGAGCAGGCATAGAAGCCGAGTGGGCATAGAAGCCGAGTGGGCGTAGAAGCCGAGTGGGCGTAGAAAATAGCTGATCCTCCTCCCTTGACTGAGGCTTTGAGCGAATTCTGGACCGAATAGCTTTAATACGCACCGATGCAAATGTAGCCTGAGTTGACGTATTCTAAGGAGATAGCGTACAGCGTGCTCCCATAGCCGAGAATAGCTTGATGGCGTAATACGCAAAAGTGATAATATGGACGTCTTGGCCAAAATTATGGCTTTTGGAGATATAATCAAATCTCTTGCATTAAATGCAGAGATCTGCCCCCATCCTGCGCATTAAATGCAGAGGCGTGTCTCGAAGATCTGCTATCATTCTGCGCATTAAATGCAGATATGTGCCTCGAAGATCTGCCACAATTCTGTGCATTAAATGCAGAGGCGTGTCTCGAAGATCTGCCATCATTCTGCGCATTAAATACAGAGACGTGTCTCGAAGATCTGCCATCATTCTGCGCATTAAATGCAGAGACGTGCCTCGAGCCCTGTACAAAGAGCAGCTTTTGACGTGGCAGCCTATTTGTCTTCTGTGGAGCGTAAACAGCTCACGTCTGCCTGTGTAAAACTAGGCAGCATATTCTCTTGTATGCGTAAAAGCGGTTTACGCCAAGGAAATATCACTAAACGACAGTCTGGGTCGCTGTGCCGCGCCATCATTATAGCCGTCGTCTGGGTAGTCGTGCAGTACTCTTTGTTAGGAGTCAGACGTCAAGTTCACTGCATGATTTGACAGGTTTATTTTGAGGAATACGAAGCGTTCCTCGTATACTTCAATGCTGCATTAAAGCGGATGAATTTTACGCCGTAAAGGCGATGTAGCACCCTTTTTACGCTGAAGCAGCCTGGACATACTACATTACGCGGATAGTCCTTGAGCTTATATTTTACGCTGTACTTAGCGAAAAAGCTCTGTTGTACGCTGATGGCTCTGAAGTCATCTTTTTACGCTGTCCAGTACCAACATGCTGCGTATAGCTATCCAGCATATTTTTCATGCTTCTACAAAAAGAGAAAATTAAAGATGCATGCAATCATATGGAATAAGAATAACAGTACAATGGCAAGGTATACTTGTCTGGCAAGAAAGCTGCGATGTACCAATAACCTGCTCCAGGAGTTGCGTAGAATTAATCTAATATCCTATGTACATATGATATAATACAATAAAATTATTAGTCATTACACTAGTACATACACAACAATATTTACACTGGACTCAGGGGTATACTAGTGGTAATTCAGGTCAACTAACACGGTTAATTATGCGGGGTCTCATCTTTAAGTGCTATACACAATCAGACAGTCGACTGACAGGTGTCTAAGCTAGTACGTTAAGGTACGCAAGGCAGTCAATTCATAAGTTCTTAGGGTCAACATGGTCAAGGTAAGTATGGGACAATCCACGGTGTCCTAGGATCGTACAGTCTGAATACACCTACTCCTAATTTAGCATATTATACATATATACCATATATACATATATATATATATATATATATATATATATATATATATATATATATATATACATATATATCATCCAATAATTATACATATACCAAGTTTAATAGTATGCATATACTAAATATATATATATATATATCAAACTGAATGCTATAAGCGTACGAGTACTGTAACGCCCCGCAACCGCACGGTGCGTTACGCTGAGTCGGATTGAATAAAATAAATGCTGGTTACATTTGAATTATTAGATTTTTGGGAAGGAGGATTGATTGAGTTGGTTTCATGTGCAGATGGCTAGCGGGTTCGCTGGAAAATATATGTTCATTCAGAACAGTACTGAGATAGCTGGATGGGAGCGATAATGCCGTCTTCCTTAGTCCGATCGGTCAGATGATTTGGAGAGCACGGCCTGCTCACACGGTCATACCAGTTGAGTAGATCGTGCTTGCATCGGACCACGGGTTCAAGGGATTGGCCGTATCGGCAAGACATGATGCTTTACGGGATCAAACATTGTGAGTGGGCTCTTTCCCTTCTCCTCTACTCCTTCATGTCTAATAATATGGAAAACACGTAAAGGCTTGAACACTTGAGCTGAAACAATGGAAATTACTACACTGAGGCATGCATAGAGTGTACGTCGTTGGCTTGGATAGGATTGTGGCTTGAATTAATTTACGCATTGGATAGTTGGAGCTAGAGTTGGAATATTACATTGGAGGCAGTCGGTTGGATAATTGGGATTATGCTTGGACGGTTGGAATGATACATTGAGACGTTGGGAATATCGGGAATTCGGGCGAGCGAGCGTGCATCCGTGTACGAGTATCACTTGGTCGCTTTGCCTTGCAAAGCGAGCAGTTGTGGTTCGAAACCGAACAACTGCATCGGCGAGGGTATTGTGCCACTGAAACGGCATTGTGCCACTGTTGGGGCATTTTGCCATGGGATTGCTTTGAGCATGGGTGTTGCACCAATTTGAAACACTGTGCTGAGAATAGGTATTGTGCCTATGGGCATACCTCGAGATATTGTGCCTATGGGCATAACTTGGGCACAACTTGAGAGATTGTGCCTATGGGCATAACTTGATATTTTGGTGCCTTTGGCTATATGTTCAGGTTTGGTTTTGGAATCCTTGGTTGGATATGTTGGAAGAATGGTTATGGGAACTTTGGTTGGATATCGGTTGAAACGAGTCTAGGATCGCTTGGTGGGGCGAGAATGTTCGATCCTCTCGTCATACCTACTTGTGTTTGTATGTCACGGACAACTTGTGCACAAGTTTTGGCATTTTCTCGAAATGGCTTTCTGGGGCACTGGAACCGTATCGATCCGGAGGAAAATATTTGATTCGTGCTAGTCACGATGCATTACGGGACCTCCAGCGGGGCTTGCTACCCGGGCTGATAGGGCGCACCGTAAATGCTTGGATATGTGTTGTATGGCTTAGCCAGTGACTTCATATAGATAAGAGTTGGCTTGCTTTTCTTTTGTTGGTTTGGCTTTCGTGTAGGCGCGGCCACCTTGCCTCGGCAAGAGTGCGCACTTTGATATTGGATTATAAACTTGGTTGAGGATGGATATTGAGGCGAGATTGTTGGTTCGAAGTTATCGTGCAAGCGATGGTTTGAGTAGGGTGGGTTTGCACACTAGTTTCCTTCGGGTTGGATATATATTTGCTTGTCGATTGGTTTAAGTTGAATGCTTGCATGCTTAAACTGCTTTACAGCTTTCCTTAACATGTCATTCATATGCCATGAAATGAATCTAGGATTCAACTAGAAAGATCACCATATAACTGTTTGCATTCACTTTTTACTTAGTGTCGGCTTAGACGAGTGGGTTACCCCGCTCACCAGTACGGTTGTGTACTGACCCACGTTTGTGGGCAATATTTTAGGTACGCAGGTGTAGTGGCACTGCTTGGATATACGAGACATGATGTATGAACTGTAAGTACCTTTGTGGGCTAGAGAAAAGAGCAAGAGTATTTCATCGTCTTCGTGGCATCGCCTTCGTGGCATTGCCTTCGGGGCATTTTATTTGGACCCTATCGAGAGCTTCGCTGCGTATTACTCTGATGTGTGCTTGGTACATAATACTTGACTTCCGCTGTAACTTGGTTGTTTTAATGATAACTTTGGTGTTTAACCTCCAGGCTCGTACGGCATCACGTCCCGATAAGAACGATTGTCCTGCGGAAGAGCTGCAACGTGGTGATTCCCATTCAGCAGGGACTATTTAGCTTGTGGGAGATTGGGGCATGGCAAATTGGTATCAGAACGCCTGGTTCATTTTCTCGGACTTGGTCCTTCGTTTCATCACAAACTCTAAATAGCTTCCGCGTGTCGTTTAGCTCTTGACTCTACTCGGTGCCGCATTGGATGTTTCATGCAATAAGTCTATATATTGCTGGTTGTGGCTGCATGTTATTCTTGGTTATGTTGCCTTGATTGGTTTTCGTTAGATCGCTTATCTTCGTTAGGCGTTGTTGCACTCGTGCAGCAAGTTGGGTGGCGTTGTTGCATTTGTGCAACAAGTTGAGAGCTTTTGTTGGGTTGGCTTGGCTTGTCGTTCAGGGAGTTTCTGATTGCCTCAATGGATCAATTGGTTGGCAGACGAGATTGGTTATATGGCATGTTTTGAGTAGAAGCATTGGATTTGAGAATGGATCGTTGTACGAGTTGCTCGTCTAGCGATTGTGTTGGATAGAAGTTAGAATTTTGGCTGTGGCACATCGGTTGGGCATGTTTGAGTTTGGCTTAGGAATATCAGAATAGTGTTGCACGAGTTGCTCGTACAACAAATGTGTGAAATAGTTGGGTATTGGGTTGGACTACTTGGAATACGATCGTTGCACGGGTTGCTCGTGTAGCGAAAGTATCAGACGGTTTGGGAATAGCTGGAAGTATTGAGAATGGAATATAGCATGAGTTGCATAGCGAAATTGATGGAAATAGTTGGATAATTCAGGCATTGCCTGAGTTTTATGTCAGACTCGAGTTGGGAATGGTAGGATAACGTATGAGGGATGGTTCGAACGAATTCTTGGATCAGTGCAAGAAATCATAATGTGAGTAGCGACTTGATTCGGAGTGGTATATGGGATACCACATATTGAGCAAGACATTAAAAATATTTTGGTTGGACATCAATGGGAATTGCCTGAACGGACTCAGGTAACGGGAATACAAGTTGGTTGGTGCACATCGGCTGAGTTGGGAAGAATGAAAACGAAGCAAGCGAATATTGAGTTAAGCATATCGAGAACGGACTCGTGCAAATGGAAGTATCGTTGAACTTAAGAGATGGACGAGATCGGAACAAACAGTTGGGAGACGCTTGAGCGAAGCGATGGATGAATCGAAGGATAGCGAGCACGAACTACGATTTTGGGCAACATATTTGAGCTGATAGTTGAGCAATGAAACACGATTTGGTTTGGAGGGGCAATGCGATGGATTCACACAAACTTGAAGAATTTTGGATATTGCTGCTCGAAAAGTCGACTCAGGTTTAGCGGAAGTAGAATTTTGGGCAAGCTGGTGCAACAAGCGTAGACGGATTCTCTGGAAGACGTGGACGAATTGTGGCAACAACTGATGACAATGATTGTGGCGGACAGACTTTTAAAGATAGCTAAATATGGGAGCAACGTCGGAATAAATCACTGTGTTGCTCGAGTAAGTTGGACGTGCATTGTGGGACGCGGCAAACGGATAAAAATTTGAGCAAGTCTTCAGTTCAAGAATAATTGCAATTGGTAGTGCGATTAGACGAGCATGGCAATTCGAGAATTTGATGGATTCAGGGCAGAACGACGGATTGATGAAAGACGGTTTCAACGAGCGAGGTGCTCGGACTCAGAAGTTTGCTCGGATAGAATGGTTGGATTTTGATTCGGATTTACAGATGAGATATAGCATGGTTCATAGTAACTATCCATCGTGATGACTTACAATTATCGAGCGTAGCTTCGGGACAGCTGACCCTAGCGACTTGATCGCCGAATCAGAGATGAATATGGTAGACCCATAGAACGACCCTTGAGGCGGCATATTTGGGAATGCGTCGAGGGCAGATATGAGTATTGTGTTGAATATTTGGCTTATTGACTGAATGATGGATTTGAGAGACCCTTGGGATAGTCTTCAGCTGATGAAGCAGCCAGAAGACCGAAGCGATGGTGGGATTGGCCTAAGTCAACTTATGAGATTCAGAGTCACAGATTTTTGTAGATGGCATCGCCTCTGACTCATCGTGCCCTGGATGGGAATATCATTTATATGAATTGACGATTGTGAAACTAGCTCGTGAAGTTAAAGCAGCGGCTCGTTCGAATCAAATATTTACGAATACTGGAAGGGACAGATGTGCCTCAAATTTACAAGATGCATCGAAACTTAATCTGGAAAGCGTGCTCGTTCGGAAGGCAAAGGTGATATTCTATGCTTCAAGACAGTGGAAGCAGCACGGAGAACTATTCCATGTGCAACCTAGGAATTGTGGCGAGTGTGTCCACGTTGAAATCGTGGCGACACAATCCCTTTGGTGTGGCGGCGAGATCTTCGTGGATCACACGAACCTCAATATAGATGTTCACCCAGTGAGGTATTGAGATGGCAGAAAAAGGTGCTTGGTTAAGCTGAAATGATCTAAGCAAAGTTGATATTTGGGTAAGTCGCCTAGTTGGGATAGTATCAGTTGAGATGATCGTTCGGTGCATGAGATATATTTGGAGATGTTGCTAGTACGGATTTCAGAAATAGTTGGATGGATTGAGTTGGAACACGAACTGATTGAGTCGGTGAAAAATCATCATATTTGAGAATAGTGCTCAATCGAATATGTTGGAATAGAAATCATGATTTGGTTCAATTGGGAGTAAAGAAATGGATGCCTCGGACAAAAAGATACCCTTGTAACTTGTTCAAATTTGCTATCGCAAAGCTCGGCTGAAATGCATGTATTTTAGGGATGCCTTAAATATGTGTACGATCCAAAACTAAGCGATACGAGAAATTCGTATTGAGCTGCAAGGAGGATGTGGGAATTCGTGAAAATTGTACGAGCGTTCAACAAACGAAATGCTGAGTCTGGATCAGGATAATATGAGTTGCATAGAGCAGATCTATGGGATAGACAAGTGGCATGTGATAGGAATGAGTACCGGCACGGTTCGTGGACAAACCTGATTTCTAAGTGGTATATTATGTAATGCCCCGCAACCGCACGGTGCGTTATGCTGAGTCGGATTGAATAAAATAAATGCTGGTTACATTTGAATTATTGAATTTTTGGAAAGGAGGATTGATTGAGTTAGTTTTATGTGCAAATGGCTAGCGGGTTCGATGGAAAATAGTTGTTCGTTCAGAACAGTACTGAGATAGCTGGATGGGAGCGATAATGCCGTCTTTCTTAGTCCGATTGGTCAGATGATTTGGAGAGCACGGCCTGCTCGCACGGTCATACCAGTTGAGTAGATCGTGCTTGCATTGGACCACGGGTTCAAAGGATTGGCCGTATCGGCAGGACATGATGCTTTACGGGATCAAACATTGTGAGTGGGCTCTTTCCCTTCTCCTCTACTCCTTCATGTCTAATAATATGGAAAACACGTAAAGGCTTGAACACTTGAGCTGAAACAATGGAAATCACTACACTGAGGCGTGCATAGAGTGTACGTCGTTGGCTTGGATAGGATTGTGGCTTGAATTAATTTACGCGTTGGATAGTTGGAGCTAGAGTTGGAATATTGCATTAGAGGCAGTCAGTTGGATAATTGGGATTATGCTTGGACGGTTGGAATGATACATTGAGGCGTTGGAAATATCGAGAATTCGGGCGAGCGAGCGTGCATCCGTGTACGAGTATCACTTGATCGCTTTGTCTTGCAAAGTGTCATGCCCCAGTCCCAAAAATACGTAGGACTAGGACACGTAAGCATGCCAGCCGCATGGATATAGCAACTCCAATATATGGAAACCAAATCCACACGTACGCTGTAATATGAATATCAAATCCACAAGTGGTATAACTGTAATACAAGTCACAGGGTAAAATCTAAATCTCATCCACCAAAATCATATAGAAATAAATAAACAGTATCGATGAAACTAGATCTCAATAAGAAGTATCTAGGATGATAGTTGGATGGAAACAAATCCACTACCAACTCGAATAGGAAAGATAAATACAATATAAGTACAACACAATCAAACACAATATAAGTATACCAGCTATCGATCACGGCTCGAAGAGAAGACATCCACTAAGCATATACAACCATCCAAATCTGCGCTCCTGTAAATACTCAAAAACAGATACACCTGGCAGCGGACCAGGTCCTCAGAGGGACGTAACAAGATACAGAAAATACGAGCCAACTTGAATACAGTAAACATGCATATAATTTGAAAATAAATAAGTACGATGTATAAGACAATCTATATGAATGCAAATGAGGACAAATTTTTGACGTATGGGCAAGGGTAGTCTACTCGATCTAAGCCTCACAACTCACACACCCGTCTAGAACATCAGAAATCGACATACCTCTGGGGTAGCGACCAGCGCGACTCTACAGAAATCGATATACCTCTGGGGTAGCGACCAGCGCGACACACGCCCGTAGTGCGAACTATATACTACGGTTTACCAGAGTGGTTAAAAGCCCATACGCCTAATGATTGTCCTCCCATGATACTAGGTGCCATGTGTGTGTCAACATATCTAATACATAGTAATGACTGGAGAAAAACTACACATGCAAGAACTATACAGAAATGAAATAAATAAAAAGAAATATAAATAGCATGCAAAGTACTGTAAATAATTTGGCAAGGTATCTTGCCTGGGGTCCTGCTGCTGGTATGAATCAGAGTCCAAGTCACAGTCCAAATAGCCTATGTATTACAAATTTATCACGTCAAAAGATAATTTATTTTAATTTATTTAATTCTGGAATAATTACTCTAAAATCCTATTTTAATCTTATTATTCTGATTTTTATGTTAATTCCTAAATTTTGTCTAAAGAAACTAAATTTTATCAACTCGAGACTCATGGCACGCAAATCGAGGCGATCTGTTGACCAAAAAGTCAACCGACACAAACTCAATTTTCATGCATGATTTCCTGTATATTTCAGTGTCAAAAACATGCTAGAATTTACGGCTCATCCGAATTCAAATTCGTTTGAAAATTATGGCACATACAAATTTTGTATTGTGCACCGATGGTTAAATTCTAACCTAGAAGTTCTACAGAATTAACAGTATATAAACACTTCGAATTAAATTCTGAGAAAAATATATGTCGATGATCTCAACATTAGCTTTTCGAAACTTTAAACGGTTCGTGATTCTGATTACGGGTTCTCCCAAAATTACGAAAACATCGAAATACGTCTATTTTTGGACATGCTGTGCTCTACGAATTTTCTAGAATTTAATACTAATGATTTAGAAAAAAAAATTATTTAATCAGAAAGATAACCTCATTATCGTTCTAACAAAAAAAACTAGGCCTCGTTTGGAGTCCGGAGCTATGAGCAATGGCTTCTGGAAGATGAAGGAACCCTAGATGACAATTCTCCAAAAATCGGCTGAAGAAAAACCCTAGAAATTAATATCTAAACTATTATATATATATATAGGAGAGAGAAAGTGCAGCCGTGGCTCACAGCGCGCCACGTGGCAGCCATCCATGCAGCCCCACCCAGATCGAACGGTCGCAGTTCGATGCGGCTCGGCTCAGTTGAGTCCGAGTCGAACTCGGTCTCGGCTCGGCTCGAGGTCGGCTCGGCTCGGCTCGCACCCACTCAACGGTCACTGACAGGCGGGCCCGGCACTGTTCACTGCTGGAGGCTGACAGGTGGGCCCCCTTTTTGCTGACTGGGCAGAATTAAATACTTTTTTGGTTTTCTTTTTCAGAAATTAGTTTTTAATTCAGTTTTTCATAATTAACTCGAAATAAATGCTAAAAATAATCAAAAAATTCCCAAAAAATTCTAGAAAATATATTTTATTATTTAGAACCTAAAATAAAATTTTGGGATATTTTTAATTAAGTTTGAACATAAAATAAATTCTTTAAAGTCCTCAAATATTAGTGTTACTAGTTTTTAATTAACTAAAAATTATGGAAAAATCCCAATAATCTAAAAGCCTAAAAATAATTCTAAATAAATATTTATATAATTAAATATACTAAAAAAATTATTTTCTAATTAACTAAGATAATACTCTAAATAAATTCAACATCTATAATAAATATAATAATATAGAATATACACAAATACCTATTTTGGGTGAGAGAGTTTACACAAAGTGAGCAGTTGTGGTTCAAAACCGAACAACTGCATCGGCGAGGGTATTGTGCCACGAATGGGGCATTGTGCCACTGAAACGGCATTGTGCCACTGTTGGGGCATTGTGCCATGGGATTGCTTTGAGCATGGGTGTTGCACCAATTTGAAACACTGTGTTGAGAATAGGCATTATGCCTATGGGCATAACTCGAGATATTGTGCCTATAGGCATAACTTGGGCACAACTTGAGAGATTGTGCCTATGGGCATAACTTGATATTTTGGTGCCTTGGGCTATATGTTCAGGTTTGGTTTTGGAATCCTTGGTTGGATATATTGGAAGAATGGTTATGGGAACTTTGGTTGGATATCGGTTGAAACGAGTCTAGGATCGCTTGGTGGGGCGAGAATGTTCGATCCTCTCGTCATGCCTACTTGTGTTTGCATGTCACGGACAACTTGTGCATAAGTTTTGGCATTTCCTCGAAACGGCTTTCCAGGGCACTGGAACCGTATCGATCCGGAGGGAAATATTTGATTCGTGCTAGTCACAATGCATTATGGGACCTCCAGCGGGGCTTGCTACCCGGGCTGATAGGGCGCACCGTAAATGCTTGGATATGTCCTGTATGGCTTAGCCAGTGACTTCATATAGATAAGAGTTGGCTTGCTTTTCTTTTGTTGGTTTGGCTTTCATGTAGGCGCGGCCACCTTGCCTCGGCAAGAGTGCGCACTTTGAGATTGGATTATAAACTTGGTTGAGGATGGATGTTGAGGCGAGATTGTTGGTTCGAAGTTATCGTGCAAGCGATGGCTTGAGTAGGACGGGTTTGCACGCTTGTTTCCTTCGGGTTGGATATATATTTGCTTGTCGATTGGTTTGAGTTGAATGCTTGCATGCTTAAACTGTTTTACAGCTTTCCTTAACATGTCATTCATATGCCATGAAATAAATCTAGGATTCAACTAGAAAGATCACCATATAACTGTTTGCATTCACTTTTTACTTCGTATCGGCTTAGACGAGTGGGTTACCCCGCTCACCAGTACGGTTGTGTACTGACCCACGTTTGTGGGCAATATTTTAGGTACGCAGGCGTAGTGGCGTTGCTTGGATATACGAGACACGATGTATGAACTGTAAGTACCTTTGTGGGCTAGAGAAAAGAGCAAGAGTATTTTATCGTCTTCCTGGCATCACCTTCGGGGTATTTCATTTGGACCCTATCGAGAGCTTCGCTGTGTATTACTCTGATGTGTGCTTGGTACACAATACTTGACTTCCGCTGCAGCTTGGTTGTTTCAATGATAACTTTGGTGTTTAACAACATCGCCTTGTACGAGCGCAACTCCAAGCTCGTACGGCATCACGTCCCGATGAGAACGATTATCCTACGGGAGAGCTGCAACGTGGTGATTCACGTTCAGCAGGGACTATTGAGCTTGCGAAAGATTGGGGCATGACAAGTACGAGTTCGTGTACGCAGCACTGGGTTCACCGAATCAGGGTCCGATATCAGCTAACAGTGGTAACGAAATACTACTGTCCTACTGAAATGCACACAAACACACATAAATGGAGCAGACAGACAGGTTCATACCTTGAAGTACGTACACGGGTACGATAGTGAGGTTGACGACGATGATGATGAGGACGACAATGATGATGATAATTACGACTACAGCGATGATGATGATGGATTGATGGTGAGATGACGCTGATGCGATGCTGATAATGATGACGAGGTGATGATGACGTTGTTGGCGACAACGTCGACAAGGATGATGATGATGAGGAGTTGTGGTGATGGTGAGATGATGGTACTAATGGTGATGATGATGATGGTAAACCGAGATGATGATGATGATGGCTGTGGTTATGGAGATGGTAATTCCGGCCTGCTGATCGGAGCCTGGCCAGGGGAAGAGGAGATCCAGCCAGGGGAGCTATTCCGGCGAGGTGGCAGAGGACATGGAAGAGGAGGCTGACAGGGAACTGGGAGGAGGCCAGGGAGGAGCTTCTCCGGTAAGGAGGAGGGGCTGTGGTCGAGAAGGAGGAGCAGGGAATAGTGGGCAGTGGTGGACGAGCTATGTGGAAGATCCCGACGGGTCGAGGGGATTCCGGCGGGAGGAAGGAGTCTGAGATGAGGGAGTGCTGGTGGTATTGGTGATGCTGCTCCGGCTCCAACGGAGGAGTCAAACCGAGTTGAGGCGAGGAAGGGTGCAGGAGGACGATCGGGAGGAGGAGGAGAAGAAGATGGCGGCTCGGTTGGGCATAATGGAGGACTCGACGGTGGTTTATGAGGTCGGGGATGGCAATGGTGGTGGTAGTTGTTTGTGCAGCGGGGAACTGCTCGGCTGAGGAGCTCGTGGCAGTTCCTCGGAGAAGAAGAAGAGCAGGGAGGGGTGGATTCGAGGACGATGGTGATGCTGATGGTGTTTGCCTCCGGCGAAGAACTGGCCGGGGTGCATCTCATGGGGAACGTAGAGGGGTGACAGTGGCGTTAATGGCGGGAGGTTGACGATGACGAGTCGTGCGGTGGCGTCGTGTACAGCGGCTCAGGGAGAAAGGGAGAGGAGGCTCGGGGTGGTTCGGTTGAGGTTCTCCGGGTTAGTTTAGGCGGAGGTAGGAAGGAGGAAAGTCGAGGAAGGATGCTCGAGGAATGTTGACGAGGGAAGGAGACGCTGCTCCGGTGGTCGGGGCTCCGGCCAAGAAGTGGAGGAGGAGGAAGAACAGTAAAGGAGGGTCGACTAGGGTGTAACTTGGGTTTGAGTAAAAAATAGAAAAAGAAAAAGTAAGGAAAAAGATATTATATACACATGTGAAAGAGGGTTGAATATTTGACCTAAAATTGTTGGGCTTGGTCAACATCTCCTTGGGATGGCCTTGGGCTTACATGAGGATGTTTGAAGGTCTAGAATTTACATGGTTTAAAATACAAGGATATATTTAAATAGGGCGATGTTTGTGCGTTGCATATTCCGAAAAATTACGAAAAAATCCATGTGAAGGGAAAAATAGATTTCTTTATGAATTGTCCAATGGTGGGGACACCTCAATGCATTTTTGCATAAAAGCCCTCCAACAATTGGAAGAATTGCACAAAGACAGAAATTAGATTTAAATAAATCAAAATATCGTGCACGGTGTTCTGGAATTAATTAGGAGTACATGGGAATGAAATTTGGTGGGACACAAGTGTAGGGACGTAGATGGTACAGTACAAAATATTAATAAAATTCGGTTTACACAAAACGGTCAAGATTGTGTCTCCAATTTCGATTGGGACGCACAAGGGTACAAAATTGGAATTTATTTCGAATTAAGAAATAACGTCCGCGACGTTTATTGTGTGGCTAAAATATAGCACCAGAGAGCAATATTATAAGTTGCACAAGGGTCAGAATAGTAGGCGGACATGTCTAGGATGAGGTTGTGAAGTTTGTAGATAGAAAATGGCTAGTGAGGTACTCCAATTATCGAAGCAACGGTAAGGTGCGCTAAACGATATAAAATCAAATAACGTGTTCTAAATCTTGTTGGTTCAAACTAGCCCTAATTTTACTATCTAAGCGAATTAGGCCTAATTTTGGGTGAGGGGGTTTACAATCTACCCAACTTAAAATAATTTTGTCCTCAAAATTAAACTAGGGTAGGGTTTCTCTATCTAACCTAACTTGATTACAGTCTAAAGAATTCTCCTTAAGTTAATATTACAGTTTCTACCCAACTTAGAAATTATCCATCTATCATCTAAGGTTATACATCTAAGAAAGCTATGACCCAAATTATTTAATCATGCTATTTAATCCTCAACCATATCATCTATGATATTCTCTTAGTCATTTATAAAAGATAGTCACCAAACAATGCAATTGGCCTGTGGAGTATATCTAGTATTATCTGTATATCAAATTTATACTAAGCACGAGGTTTCGTCTTTCCGAAATAAGGGAAGACGAAGATCAATAATAAAGAGTTCAAGGGCGAGGTAATAGAATAGAAGTATCGGGATCAAGGCGTTTAAAGAATTCAAATGGGAATTATCAAAGCAGTTGTGGATTGAAATCCTATTTTGGTAATCCTTTGTTCGCATGCTCGTATTAGTACAGTTATGTAACCGATACGATATGTCAGACATGTCTAGGGCAAGTATATTCGTCTACTAATCACTACATATCTCAATCCATGTAAAGTAGTATTACGAAGGGCGAATCAAGCGCACTAAGGTTAGCTAGACCTTAATACACTGATTCTGAAATGTATTAGTGTACCCGTCCACTAATACATATGTCGTGAACAAGCTTGATAAAAGAATAAGCTTGCAAAACTAGGCTGTAACAGCAGCATAAGTTGAGGTAGCACAAAAATATAAGTACGCTAGATGATGATGAAAGGAGGTACAAATTAATTCAAGTTCACAAACAAAATAAAAATAAGACTCTACAGTCTCTCTAGTTGTCATACTACTCCTTATCTAAGCCACTAGTCGACCAAATAGGGGTACGGGTCTCTAATTTCTACAGTCTGAATAAATACTATCTTCTTATGCAAGTCTAAAGTTGTGTCATCCTAGTTCACTTCATCAATGGGTCAATAGGGATAGGTGGTACTATATTGTGAGGCATACTACCCAACTTAAAACAATAAACTAATACTGAAATCGTCTTAAGGATACCGTGGAAACTCTTGTTAAGGTCTACGAAAATGGGTCTTGGTACCTATTAGGATATCCTCCTATATTACATAGGTCATGGTCGTCTTAGGCCTTAGTCATAGCGCTTATAGAACAAGTGTCAATAGCAAGAATAGAAATGTTACTAGTCTCAAGGGAATATAACTCGTATCGAGATGAGGAAACAAATTACGTGATTTAACACTAAGGGATAATCATCGGGTCATAATCTACAAGATCAACTCAAACTTATCAAACTCTAACTACCAAGCACAAAATTTTCAAATTCAAGACTACAACTATAATCCTAGCAAACTATGTGTCCTTAACACAGAATAAAATAACTTGGCCTACTATCAGAAGTGTTAGGTGGCACGAATTGAAAGATGAAGAATAGAAGAACAAAATTTAGTCGTCGCGCAATTAGCGAACGCTAAGGTCGCAGAGGAACAAGGTATAAAAAAAAATTAAAATAGAGGGCTCTAGATAGTATCATGGTTTTCTAAGGAAAAGGGGTGTGCTAGTCTCTGTGGTTGAGGTATGATTAGGAAAGTATTTTATGCATTACTCTTGGCTTTCTAAGGTACTGTCTGCTTATCTTAAGACAAGAATCTAAATTTATAGTTTTCCAATAATTATCTAACTGCGAAGGTTAGGTTCAGTCCTAATATTCAATTTTAGTTTTCTATTGGTTCCTCAATACTAGGGTCAACATTATGATAAGACCTTTAACTAACTCTAGTAGTATCTATACTACTCACAGGTCCTCATAATACATCAGGGGGTAATGGTAAACCAATTCTAGAGATAAGAAATTCTAGGGTTCACTAGATATTCTAAACTTAGTGGTGTGTCTATATTCTCGTTATATTCTTAATAGGTGTGCTACCCTAATTATCATCCTAATAACATGGGTTCCTATATTCTAGCAGGAGGCTATACTCAAAGAACTATTAGAGAAGTACAGGAATCAAGCATGATACAATTGTTCAAATAGAACAGATAGGAGAAAGATGAATCATAGTCAATGTGGATGAGATCCTATACTCTAGTCCTAGGTGCAGGCTTGTTCGGTACAGTAACGTAACCGAGACAATATGCTCTTGACCTGCATGGGCCACCACAAAAACATGTCACGCCCCAGTCCCAAAAATACATAGGACTAGGACACGTAAGCATGCCAGCCGCATGGATATGGCAACTCCAATATATGGAAACCAGAATCCACACGTACGCTGTAATATGAATATCAATCCATAAGTGGTAAAAACATATGTCACAAGTCAGGATATAATCTAAATCTCATCCACGAAAATCAAATATAAATAAATAACCAATATCTATGAACTAGATCTAGACATAAAGTATCTGAAGATAATAGCTGGATGGAAACAAATCCACTGCCAACCAGAATATAAGGACAAATATAATATAAGTACACCACAACAAACACGATATAAGAATACCAGCTATCAATCATGGCTCGAAGAGAAGACCTCCTCGAAACATAGGTAACCATCCGAATCTGCGCTCCTGCGAACACTCAAGAACAGATACACCTGGAAGGGCCAGGTCCCCAGAGGGACATAACAAGATACATAAAAGCATGCCAATAAAGTACTGAAATAAATATCCAATGGTCGCCTAACTGTCTAAATGAATGCAGTTAAGAACAACTTTCCCCACAAGTGACCTATCTGGCTGAAAACTGGGATTTGGCATGGTTCTCTTTTGGAGATCCAGGGGCCTAAAAAGGTACGTCGTCTTTCGAACGCCGGAGGCCCGCCTGATAATAATATAATATATAGTGGTCATCACCACCCGTATCTCCAGCGGAGAATCCGGGCGCACAAAAAAAAGTGCAAAGGAGCTCAAATGCAGTACTTGTTGTTCTCCCCACCCATACTCTAAGCATGTCATATCCATGACACGATAACACCTCTAATAACTGCCAAGTCTACTAGCATACAAAGTTTCTAACAACAGTTATTCCTAACGCACGGCCCATATGAACAGGAGGCTAGACCTGTCATGCAGTCCGTGATCTATATGAGACTCACACTCGTGTAATAACTGTGTCACGGCCAATGAACCTAATGATGCTATATGATAATGGGGTAGTCTCATAAGCAAGGTCAATTCAAATACATAAATAAAAATATATCGCGACGACACCGTCGTGCATATTTTATATAACAGTTAAAATATATGAACTAAAGACAGAAAATTAAAGATGCATGCAATCATATGGAATAAGAATAACAGTACAATGGCAAGGTATACTTGCTTGGCAAGAAAGCTGCGATGTACCAATAACCTGCTCCAGGAGTTGCGCAGAATAAATCCAATATCCTATGTACATATGATATAATACAATAAAATTATTAGTCATTACACTAGTACATACACAACAATATTTATACTAGACTCAGGGGTATACTAGGGGTAATTCTGGTCAACTAACACGGTCAATGGCGAGACTAATTACGTGGGGTCTCATCTTCAAGTGCTGTACACAATCAGACAGTCGACTGACAGGTGTCTAAGCCAGTACGTTAAGGTATGCAAGGCAGGCAATTCATAAGTTCTTAGGGTCAACATGGTCAAGGTAAGTACGGGACAGTCCACGGTGTCCTAGGGTCGTACAGTCTGAATATTCCTACTCCTAATTTAGCATATAATTAATTACAATATACATATACACCATATATATATATATATATATATCATCCAATAATTATACGTATACCAAGGCCAGATGAGAGCTTGCATGCGGCTATATGCCCATGTGGCCTCATCATCATGCGGCCAGAGTGTCCATTCGACCAAGGCCAGATGAGAGCTTGCATGCGGCTATATGTCCATGCGGCCTCATCATCATGAGTCCAAAATGTCCATTCAACCAAGGCCAAATGAGAGCATACATGCGGCATCGACTCTATGCATCCTCGTCCTTATGAAGTCAAAGCGTCCATCAGACCAAGGGCAGACGAGAGCACATATAAGACAAGGACGACTATGCGGCCAAGAAGTTATACGGCCTTCAAACTTGCAAGATCTTTTCTGTTACAACCGAAAAGATCCTTACACAATTAGTGCAGACCACGTGTCCAACTGACCAGGTCATGCACATAATGGGTCAATAATGACTACACCCCTTTCACCGAGATTGTATCAACTGCATATTCCAACCAAGACTATGTGGCAGCACGCTCGTAGTATGCGGCCCAGTTATAACCGTATTCTGTTAAAGGAGCCCCCATGCGGCCACCAAATAACGGCATATGCGACATCTATAGTCCGTCATCCTGGAGGATATAAATAGAAGGGTAGCACACCCACACAATAGAGCCGAGCAATAGGCACAGGAGAGAGAACAGAAAATAGCTTCCATACGTCCGTAACAGACCATCAACGGAGTAAAAGAGTCACTACAGCACTCAATCTCCATCGTTATGCCCCATAATAAAAAAATATACTTCGATTGTCTGTCTAGGACCTCTTTGTACTTTTTTTAGTTTGTTATTAAAGCAAGTTCTTTAGACTCCCGGTTTAATGGCGAATACGCCCCTTGACCAAATGCATGGAACTTGAATGAATAAAAGTTCTCTAAAGATTCAAAAGATTCCATGCGGCCCAATTGTGTATGCGGCCAAGAGGAGCATGCGACTGAGTCGTCTATACGGCCCAGAGCTATGCGTTTCTCTTTTCTTTGAATGTATGACTCAGCACCCGAGATTGATTATATATAATAATATATACCTCCCTACCGAGGGTTTATACAAAGAACAAAAATAAATCGAGAATATCTTAAGAAAGATGTGAGACTGCCTTTAGGAATTTTATCAATTGGCCTTGGCACGACTTTCCATGATTTTTTTTCTACCTTGTCTTGACCAGTCACATAGGTCACTTCTCTGACACGGCCATTCACATTAGTCACTTCTCTGACCTTGCATTTATTACCTGTCACTCATCTTATCCCGAGGAGTGGACCTTGTATCTTGCATGCAGCCAGCTCTTGCATGCGACCAGTTTACCCCATATGCCTATAATACTTGTAGTAGCTTAGCTTCTTATGATTTGTTCTCTTATGGTTTAACTGTTTCCATTGTTGATCATATTCTGTTTAATTGTTATGAATGCAAGCTTTCTCTAAATTGCTTATAACCCAAATTGTGACAACCTGCCAGATATATAATTTTCTGAACATGGATTGTATTGACACTGTTAATCTGAACTTCCGACACCTGACCTATACTGATACTCCTAATAGTGGCTCGACAAAGTGCACTCCTAACATGCTAGAATTAAATATGGTTGTATTGACAATGTTAATCTTGAACTCCCGATACCAGACTTGCTCCAATATTCCTGATAATAGCTTATTGTATCGAGTTTACCTGACATGTACCGATACTCTTAATAGTGGCTCAACGAATCACACTCCTGACATGCTAGAAATTCCTGAACTGAAATGCTTGAACTGATAAGATAAATTCGCGTGGTTGATTTGCTTGCTCTTATCCTGAATGTACTTGTCAAGCTACTGTCATGTCCTGTCCTGCATTATGTCTAAGGCAAATTCATGAGCACCATGGTCAAGAATTCTTAATAACTTGTCCAGGATAACAACTAGAATAATGTATTAAAAGCATATAGAGAGATTTTCTAGCTACATGCAATCCCGGTATCCCAGCGACACCTGATGGATTTGGAGCTCTCCGTCGTGAGGGACACACTTCTAACACGCTATCGAGTGTTGCATATTTCTATAAATTACTATACCTGGTATAATCTATTTTATGTATCATTACGCCTGGATAACCCAGATAGTATGCAGGTAATGTGTCTATATGAAATCTCAAACTGCATGTGTTAGTAACTATGAATGCGATAACTCTAGTTATCTAATGATAACAAGCCGTAGGGCATGAATTACCCTGATTGCTTGATTTTCAGTCTAGTCTTGTACTGTCCTGATTTGTTTAACAACTGATCCGGGAACTGTAACCTGAGTACTAATTTCAGAAATCCTTGTTTAAATACTCCAGAACTGTTTAACTGTTATTTTACCTGTTGTACTTATTTAACTGTTCCTTGTGCTATTTCTTACTGATTTGTTTGTATGTCGATTTTAGTTCTTAAGTTGGCTCCCTTATGGTACTTGCTATTTTGGGGTCTGATCCCACTGGTTTTGTATGGCTAAATTTTAGAGCAGGACAACAAGATCTTCCTTATTTTTTGCCTCAAGATGGTGAACACCAGGAGCACCCGAGGATATTAGTGGATTTCTTCTTCATCACCCACTTGATCTTGTACTTATACTTTTGAGACGTTTAGCCACTAGCATATGTTTAGCTCATATTTTGGAACTTGATATTATAGCCTGCTGGCCTACATGTAAAGCATATTGTAGACTATAGCTAGAGCTGGCCATGTAATATTGTACTCTTGCTAGTTCTTTATTTTGTAACTAGCTTCATGATCATCTGTGTATGTATAGTTTGTGACGCCTTACTATTATATGTTTGGTGATCATACCTTTTGTAACTTGTTACTTGCTTAAGATTGAGACACCTAGGACCCTTGACCCAAGAATGACTGTTGGATTGTAGAGTAAAATCCTCATATGTCTAGACAGTTGTGACCGTATCTCGGAGTATTAGTACTCTGGTGTACGTAGCTGGCTTTGTCCGCCTACGCTCTCTAGTATTCTGGTTCTGGGACGTGACAGCCTTGCCCGAGCCCAAGCCCAAGCCCAAGACGACCTCGGGTTCAACATATGTAGCCCAAGACCAAGCCTAGAGGATCGGGTTGGGCTCGGGTTGGGCCGGGTCCATCGAGTTTATCGGGCTCTAATGTGATATTTGAAATAATTTTAAACAAGAGTAATATTAAACACATAATCAAGTAGCAATCAAACCAAAATTATTAAAAAATACAAATTGAAATGATATTTATGATAAGGAGTTTAAGAGTTTGGGAAGAAAAATTTAGGATTTATACTTTTTATTTAAGAAGTATGAATATATATATATATATATATATATATATATATATATATATATATATATATATATATATATATATATATGTCGGGTTTCGGGTTCTTCGGATAACACGACAAATGAACCCGAGCCCAACTCGAATTTTGATCGGGTTCAAATTTTTTAACCCGAATCCAATCCCGAGTATCTTCAACTCTAACCCAACCCATTAACAGGTTTACCCGATCGGGCTCGGGTTTAGCCCGCCCGAGTTGCACCCCTAGTGTTGGATCCTAAAAGAAAATTAGATGGTGTACTTTTATTGTTAGATGATTGTCACCACAATATAAATATTGATGTAATTAGTTTAAAAATAGAAATTAAAGAATGTTAGATACTCTAATTAGTTTATATGAAGAAGTTATACCAAACTGACTCGGCTCAACCGTTTAAGGTAATAGTAGTTTATTTAATTTCTAAGTTATCTTATGCTAAGAATACTTTATAAAGAAAGAAACAAAAATAATCTTTTCTCCCAACTCAAGAATTGTCCTTGTATTTAAAGTCATATGATGAAGATAACTTCGAATATGGATCTTATTGTTCAATTTTAAAGTAGTAGAAAACACACAAATTTTTTTATCATATTCTTTTTTCTTTGATACGTGATCTTCTAATGGTCTCATTGTCTACAGTATCATCAGCATATTGTTTTAATGTAGATTGAAGAATGCTAAGCAAGAAGAGAATTATGATGCTACAATATATTTTGGAAGTTTGTGTTTGCTTTCGAGATTGGGTTCGTGCGAAAAAAAAAAGACTCAACCCTTAAGAGATGAAAGTACCGACATTAATGAACAAAACTTTCAATCTCTTAATGTAGATGATGCTACAAGAGCTGAAGAATGAAGCGACAAAGTATTGTAGAGTTAATTTATTATTTTCCTAAAGTTTATAGATATACTACTAGAGCAGAAATTGTTAAAATATTTAAAAAAAGCAACTTTGAAACAAAGTTTGAAAATATTAGTAATTGTTTTCTAACTTCGGATATATGGAATAGTAAACAAAATATTCTTATATTTGTACACATATTATTTAGTTGCAAAATGTGTTTTATAAAAATATTTTTTTATCTAAGATCGTCAAAATTTTCACATATATTAGATATGTAATCGATGGAACCATGTTACAAGTTTTGCGTGAATATGTATTCATAATATATATATATTTTTTTTTGATAATGCTAGTAATAATATTTCTTGTATCAATATTTGAAAATCTCAATTTTTAACTATATTAGAAGGGTAACTTTTCATGTAAGATGTAATTGTTATATTGTTAATTTAATTGTACAATAATACCTTTATTTTTAAACGAATTTAGAATATATTAGAACATGTCTAATTTGTTTGAACACTTCACTAAATAAGCAACAATAGTTTAAAACGTTATGTGCATGATATGGTTTGAGATTTAGAATATTTGTTAAGGATGTACCATATAGATAAAATTCTATATATTTGATGTTGAAATTATGTATTAACTATAAAGATGTTATTATACACTATGTTAATGTAAATCAAAGTAGTGATTACCAAATAAAGATTATTAATATTTCTCATTTATTTGTAAAATATAGAAACACTCATGGTTTTGATTAGGTCGTTTATAAAATCGATTACATTTAATTTAAATTTTAAATTTTTTAGAATTGTTTTACAACATTACATGTATTTTATCCGGAGTTTATTATCCATTTTTTTTAGTTTTAACAAAAATTCTTACCAAATAACTGACAATGATTAGTTAGTTGTTATTTCAATTTTAAATTTTTTTATAATTATTTTACAATATTACATGTATTTTATCCGTAGTTTATTATCCAATTTTTCTTTTGCTTTAACAAAGATTATTAATATTTCTCATTTATTTGTAAAATATAGAGACACTCATGGTTTTGATTATGTCGTTTATAAAATCGAAGTAAAATATCTAAAATATTGTCGTGTGTGTGTGTGTGTGTGTGTATATATATATATATATATATATATATATATATATATATATATATATATATATATATATATATATATATATATTGTTTGGTGTTTGGCTGTAGTGTTGGATCATAAAATTAAATTAGATGGTCTACTTTTATTTTTAAGTAATAATATGAATATTGACGTAAGTAGTTTAAAATAGAAATTAAAGAATGTTTAGATACTTTAATTAGTTTATACGAAGAAGAAGTTATACCAAACCGACTCGGCTCAACCATTCAAGGTAGTAGTAGTTCTGATTTAATTTCTAAGTTATCGTGTACTAAGAGTACATTATAAAAAAAGAAACAAAAATAATCTCCCCTCCCAACTCAAGAATTGTCCTTGTATTTAAACTCTTATGATGAACCTGGATCATATTGTTCAATTTTAAAGTGTTCGAAAACACACAAAATATTTATCATATTCTTTTTTTCTTTGATATGTGATCTTTTAATGGTCTCATTGTCTACAGTATCGTAAGAATTTTGTTTTAATGTAGGTTGAAGAATGCTAAGCAAGAAGAGATTGAAGTATGATGCTATAATATATTTTGAAAGTTTGCGTTTGCTTTCAAGATTGGATTCGTACGAAAAATAGACAACCCTTAAAAGATGAAAGTACCGACATTAATGAACTTGACTTTCAATCTCTTAATGTAGAAGATGTTACAAAAGCTGAAGAATGAAGCGACAAAGTATTGTATAGTTAGATTCTTTTTCTTTTTCATCTTAAATTGGAATATTTGAAGATATCAAAGACCACAACAAATATTAAAAAAAATTGGACATAAAGATCGAAGATCAAATTAAAAATAAAATATGTACTTTCACTCTTTTAGCTTTTATAAAAATAAATAAAAATATCATATAAAATTTTCAAATAAATAAAATTAATAATTTTCTTTATATACATTAATTATTCAATTTTTATATACCCAAAGCGCTCTTCCAATAATTTTTGTTTATTTTAAAAAAAATGGTCAACTTGGCCCGACCTGGACCTAACTCGGTTAAGTCCTACAAGTTTTCCACTAATTATGGGCCGTGTTGGATTTGGATTATGCTATATGAGTTCGGGTATATAAAAATTGGAGTGGCCCAGTCCGGCCCAAATCCAATATTAAAATTGGTCCGATCCGGTCCGGCCCAGTCCGGCCCATATAACATTGTGATCATTATCTTCCCCGAATTCAACCCTATCCCTCCTTTGGCTGCAATGTCTTATTCCTCACTGTTCTCGCCAAAGTACAACACCACCCTTTCCCCGAGGGACTTCGCTCCGACTTTCGGTCTCAGACCGACGACGCCTCGTCCCGATGTCAACAACACCTCTTCTTCCAGGTCTGATGATTTGTCCCAACTTTGTTCAATAAGCAATTTTACGCGTGCTAACGTAAATGTGTGCAGTAGTTTGGATAGCCTCATCGAAGCTTACTTGTCGACATCCATATTGGAACTAATATATGACTGGTGAAGTTTTGTGCAGATGCAGGGGACCAACCATCTAATATTGGAAACCGTATTATATTGGGAGTTATTTTTGTATTCCTTTTGGGATGTAATATTAAACATTGACTTAGTGACGGGCTCCACGCTAACAATGAGCGTATATCGATGCGAAGGGTCCGACCCGCCCATTTCCTTTTTTTTTTGTCCTGAGATAGGTCGTAGGCTTATTCTATAACAAGGTTTGTGAATAAGTCTATGTGATTCCTTTAAGAAGTATGTGTTGAAAGAAAATTATTTATTGCATTTTATTTTCCGAACATGTAAATTAAGTTATGTATGTCTCCTCACATGTTACTCTTCTTTTTTTCAAAGAAAATCAATAATACTTATTTTTGAAACGTTTTGGTTATGACAGTAGAAGATATATAGATGCTAAATCAACTTATCAACATGGAAGAAAAATCTGAAATTTTTTGTTAGGTATGCAAAATAATACAGAAAAGCTAAAAGAAAGAAAATGTAAGAGACGAGAAGAATTTAACAAAATCATGAATATATCTATACATAATAGCTAGATATTTAAACAATTTTTTTTTGGAAAGGGCCATATATGCGAAAAAGGAAAATAGATAAGATTTGTATCTTTTATTTAGGGAGAAAAGAAATGCAACATAATTTTAGAAAAAAAGTAGAGGGACCAAAAAAAGGAGCTAATTTTGTTCTTAACAATCTATGACATAAATAGATCCTCCAAAATTCTCAAAAACATGGTGGGCGAAGGGGGTTTGGGCCCCCTAATAATTCCAGTGTGGCGATGCCATTAACTTTATTAGATTTTCGGGAATTTGGTGCCAATCAGTTGAGGTTGGAGAAGATCACAAGATCCACAACCTCATAATTTCTATCCACAACCTCATAATTTCTATATGTTATTCATAAGTTTTTTTTGAGATAAAATGATAGGAATAGAGAAGGGTTATATGGTAAAATAGAGAAACTTTGGAATCTAATTGTCTTAAAATTAGGACAAAAAATATAGTATATGCAATATAACTTCAACTAAAGGGCAAAGAAAAATGAGGGAGCGTACACGTATACAAATAAGAGATACCTACGAGTGATAGCTTTCTGTATTTATGATCAATCATTCATCATAAGGGAGAGATTGAGAATGATATCATGCATATAATTAAAACATGATGGTTGAAAATTTGAAATGGAGTGCGTTTATAGTACTTTGTTGTCCGAAGATACCTTTGAAGTCGAAAGAAAATTCTTTAAGATGTAAGACCATAAATGCTTTTTGGATCCGACTATTGGGCAATTAAGAAACATGTTTAGAAGATCAATGTAAGCAAAAATAAGAATGCTAAGATGGATAAGTGGCAATACATTGGAAGGTAGGACAAGAAATGAGCGTATTTGTGAAGTTAGAGGTGCTACAAATTGAGGACAATATGAGAGAAAATTGTCTTAGATGATTTGAACATTTGTAGCATAGACCTATAAATGCTTCGACAAGGAGAAATAATAAGATAGTATTTAAAAGAGCCTCTAGAATCAGAGGTAGACTTTTTGTTAGTGTTACAAAGGACATGACCTTTAAGAAAACTGAATGGGAACAAATGATTCAAACAGTCGACCCAAAAAAATTGGGATAAGACTTTGTTGTTGTTGTAGATGGGGTTTGTTAGATAATTGAGCTATGGTTTGTTTACTTATCCTCTAGCGCTCTATGCTTGTTTAATGTTTGATAGCTTGGTGTTATCTTATATACGAATTAATGAGCCAATGACTTGATTTCTATTGATTCAAAATTATTGTATACATATTTGGATTTGCTAAAGTCATTTTGTTGTAATTATTATATATAAAAATAAAAATTAGTATATCTCAATTATAGTTACCGGGTACACCTAAACCCCCATACGACTACGTTATGTTATGATTGTTCCAATTCAGGATGCATCTTCGATATGGATTGTTATGGTACTCGATCTGCATCGCTAAGTTTGGCGATCCAAACTTGTTGAAATCTCACTACAAACTTGCTTTTGCAAGATATTCTAACTTAAGGATCCAAACTTGTTGAAATTTTACTACAAACTTGATTTTTCAAGAGATTCTTTCATGCAAAGAAAGCTGAAAAAAACTTGAGATTTATTGTCAATTAGGGTTCAATAGCTACACCTCTTTATGAACTTTAGCTTCTTTGTTCATACCGTTGTTGTTTCTTCATTGCTCATGAACCATCACTTTGTTTTGCAACTTGCTCATAAAAGAAGAGAACGAGCTTATGAGATTTTATAGTTCTTTTGTTTTGTATGAAGGTTCTTTTTTATATATTTTATTTTATGGTTTATTTACATGTTTTGATTCGTTAAAATTGTACCATTTTTATTTTGGAATGTTGGGTTCCACTTGATGTGTGAGTAAGAATAGTCAAGTTTACATCTTTATTGAATGAACTAAAGGAATGAGTTTTGAATTTTCTTATGTTGTATATGAGGTTTTCTTTTTGCATATAATACAACTATTGAGTTACATTTGAGTAACTAACTGGTATCAACCCGATTAGGCAATTAATATTTTAAAGTGTACCGCTAACCAACCAACTCACCCTACCCTCTCTGTGCTAAAAATAACTCTTTGCTGAAATTAAATACAAGTGATTTACTACGTTCCGAAATCCGTACCATGGCCCATAAAGTGCAACATACCAGGTAACTATGTAACTATGGTTTCAAGTAGTGTTTTAAAAATCAGACCGGAGATCCACCTGACCAAGGCTCTGGGTCGGGTCAAACCGCTTCAACCAGTTGGTTTAACCAGTGGGTTAACCTAAGTGGTTCAAGTTTAACCCCTTATGGACAATGATTTTTACAAAAATATTTATTTACAATTGAGTTTAAAAAAAAATAGTGGTCAACACTGAACCGGACCGGAAAAATTACTGGTTCACGGGTCAACCGGTTGAACCGGCCGGTCCGGCTTTTAAAACACTGATTTCAACAAATATCCTATATTTTTGGTAATTGGGAGTTGGGTAATCCTACTTGTATAGTATCCCCTGTCAGTTTCCAAATATGCGTTTAGCAGCTCATGTCACATGTGAGGTAAGTGAATCTTTGTGGTTTGAATTTTCTTTACTTTATTTTTGTATTACTGATACCTTATGGTCATATTTTTTTATATATATTGTCTTTTGCATTTTGTTGCTGAAGAATCTTTATATTACTATGAAGAGGACACAATCTTAACTGAAATAACAACTAGAAAATGCACATAATGGTTGACAAATTACATTATAGCTTTGAGTAAGAGGACACTATGATCAAAAACCCTAAATTATATGTGCACTAAAATAACATTGACACTGTTGTCTTATTTCCTTTGTTCTTTTCTTCATTCCTTTTTCTTTCTCCCTCTTCCTCGCGCCCTCACTTCAATTATTCAACTCACTTCGTTCGCCTTTTTTTCTTTTCTGTTTTGTTGGGGTTAGGCTTGCTAGTGCTGTACCTTGACGTCTGCTTGCTGCTAACATATGCTTGATTAATACATCACGCTTATCCTACACTTGCTTTTTCCCTTTCCTTGCTCTACTTGCCATGTCCTTTAGCTCTTCCTTTCAAAGCTTTCTCTCACTCGAATGTTTTTTCCCCCTTCTTGATGCAAGGCATTATAAGAATTCAGCTGTATGGAATTAGGAGAATATGCTGCTGCGAGAGTGACCAAGTATCAAAGACTATTTGTAGCAATTTCATGTGAATGGGCACGGATTTCTCTACTACAAAAATTTGAAGTTTCTAAACTATCTATTGTTCTATTAGTTATTGTCATTTAAGCTAATAGAGACGTTCATGTATCAAACATGAAATGAAGTCTATGCCTCCATGGCAAAAAGCTCGATTGGCCATTGGGGGTGGGGGTGTAAATGGAGCAAATATAGTTATTACAATATTTGTATTTGTTTTGTCATATTGGATATAAATACGCTTGACTGAAGTGGATGCAAATTAAGTAATATAGGGGCATGGATCTTATGAAGCATGAGTACTTACTGGGTACTGGTACTCCTTGGGTACTCTTGGGCACACACCGTATAAGTACCCAACATTTCGTTTTAATTTGGGCAATTCATAGGTACTTTTTGGGTACTTTCTAGTTCAATTCATTGGATATTACCTTATGTTTTAATATATGGCTGGGGTACTTTTTTTTTAGAAATCAAACTTCTTTATTTGTAAAGTTGAACTACAAAGATTTTAGGCTAAAATTCATTCGATGGCTATGGTGAAGAAGTTTAGACTCTACTTTTACTTATGAAGTTATGAATATACTTTACTAGTCTTTAGTTCTTTATATATATATATATATATATATATATATATATATATATATATATAGGAAAGGTAGCTTGCTGCCTTGCTCTTAAATCAAGTTTTTGTCATGAAGTGTAGCTTGCACCTAGTTGTGTGCGTTGTGCCGTGACAATGCTGGTTGGAACTCCTTGTGGCGATCCCTACTTGGTTGAAAAGAAATCATTTTCAATCATTAAATCCCTCACCTGGAAAGATGAGTCTCCATGTATGTGTGTGTATATGTACCCAATCGTATCCTAGATTTTTAGAAATTGTTGAATTGACGTACCAACTACACATCGTACCTGGTACTTGTTCTGGTACCCCTTACTTTCAGGATCTTACGGATCGTGGATCTCACGATCGATTCGATTATGACTTTTTTGAATTCGAATCCATACATGGATCCCTTGTTGTTCGGATCTTACAATTCGGAGTGTGGATCTTACAATCCGATCCGATTTCGACTCTTTGCTACCAGATCTAATACGTGGAAAATGTTGGACAATAATCATACCTGAATCACGTGGATCATACGATTCGGGTCGTGGAATCAGGATCCTACCCGAATTGAACGATCCTGACACAAACGGACCCAATTTGTGGTTGGCACCATATTTTTGACTTTTCTTTTGAAATTGAGATTTTTTTACAATTTAAAGTTGTATACTTTTGTATGCTAATCTTCATATTTTATTAGATCAAATCTCTCTTGTGCTCTTTCTCTTCTCCCAAAACTAAGGTTTTTAGAAAAAAATCCCAATTCTTCATCATCATTTGTCTGAATTTGTTTTTTTGTTGCCGTTGACTTGTACGGCTTAAGGAAGATAGAAGTATGTGGTGGTTGTGATTTATGAAATTCTATTAGAGGTGATTTTGCAATTGTGTTCTCTTACATAATACTCATTTTCTTTTTGGTTTTGGAAGATGGAAAAGAAACAAGATGCCTGACATGGAAGCATTGCGAGGTTGTGGACAATGATCAGAAACATCTATAATGCAAATATTGTTGCTTTTAAGTTTTTAATATTTTGTGATCCTTCTAACTATAGTTTTTGAGTCGGTCGATTTCTTCTGTGCATGATATATACTAAAACTTGTTATTTTTGGATCTATTTATCAATTATGCATGATATATCTTATATTTGAGTTCTCCTTATTTTTTCATATTTATTTGATTTTTTATATAGATTTTAACTAAGAATATTACGATCCGCAATTTTGATCCCGGCCTGATATGATTGGGACCTTTTACGATTTTATGATCCGATCCGAGTTTGACAACATTGCTGGTACTTATGATTCATAGTATGTATCATGTATTGTTAAATAATACTAAGAAATTATAAAGGAAATTAAGCTCACATGTTGTTTAGGGTTATGATATTATAATTCACAATCAAGGAATATGTATCCATATTTTTATACAAATATAAAATGGATATTCATATTTGTTAAAATTCGATATGGAGTCGAGTTTAGTATTGGAATATTTATATTTCTTGAGGCCATCATTAACCATTCTAACATCTTATACATTAGTTGTTAATTTATCTTCCCACCTAGTATCCTTATATTTACTTTGAGAATTATGATACATGGATATTGGAAATGAATGATTTAGACGTTGATATAGATACCACCTATGTTGCATTGATACTCCTTAGGAGGACCATATCTATGTTCGATACGTATTGGACACAGTACTTCCTTGACACTCCTATCACGTGTTCTACTCGTGTCTAGGCTCCAAAGGGAGCCAAAGAATATTGAGATTTAGAAGCGATTTTGGCATGTGCTTTATCTTGGAAAACATAGTTGAAATTAGGGGTGAGCGTTCAGTTTATTCGGTTTCAAGTTTCAACCGAACCGAAATAGCCAAAACCGAAAATTTAAAAATTCAAAACAAAAACCGAACCAAAATTAGCCAAAACCGAACCGAAATTAGCCAAAACTGAAACCGAACCGAATAATCAATTATGTTTATTCGGTTGGGCTATTTCTATTGTTTAATGGGTCGGGACCAAAGTTGGGACCGTGGTTAAATTTTATTAAAACTTATAATTTTTATACACATATTTGTTGTATTTCAAAGTAGCGTCCAAAGTTGGACTAGTTGTTAAATTACCAAAGTTGGACTTCAAAACACATAAATTGTTATCAAAATATACACATTTTTAATCACAAAATATGCATAGAATTGAGGGTATTTACATAATTTCATGTCTTATTCGGTTTTTGGACTGAAACCCAAAACCGAAATCGAAACCGAATAATGAATTTTAGTATTTTCAAAACCAAAACCGAACAGATTTTTTTTCCAAACCAAAATGAATCTCTTATTCGGTTCAGTACGGTTCGATTTTCGGTCCAAAATCGAATAATGTTCACTACTAGTTGAGATACGAGTAAATGGCAATTCTTTGCAGTGTATTCTTATTAGATCTTTGGAACCTAGTTACTATTTGAAACATGTTGAAATATATATTCTATTAAGATCTAATGTGTAAAATATATTTTCATGTTTATATATAATTGTATCCATGCTTACACGTATGCCAGTTGTTTTATGAAAATGTCGTATTCCGAATACTTGTTGTGTTTGTATCTAAGTCCGTGTCTGTGTCTACGCAACCTAGGATACCTCCCTGATTTTGGCATGTCTTTGTCATGTATGTGCTCCATATAATTAATGTGTCTCCGCATATTGTAGTGTTTGAAAGAACAAATGTTGGGACTCTTATTATTTTCAAATAATTTTCTTCATGGTAGTATGATGGTTATACTACGGGATACTAGTTGGTTTAAGACTGATTTCTTACGTAAACCCAATTATATGTTGGGAAAGATTCATTGTTCGTCCTCTTATTTTATATATGAAACACATGTATTTGGAGAACTTTCTTAGAACCAAGGTTCAAATTATCGACGTATAGCGATACATATTGGCCATATGGTATCTTGGCATGTCCAATCTAATACTCACTCTTTGATACTGAAATTGTGATTCTATTTTCCGGTTAATTCAGCAAAGAAAAATTAAAAGAAAATAGAGTCAGGGAGAAAACGATGTGACACAATGATATGATCCTCGAAGACCCACATGATCCAGTTTGTCAATAAAATTCTTTCTCGACACAATCTCGCCATTGCTATTGTTGAAGATGCATACTATAAATTCACAATATTCTTACTCTTAATGTTATTCCATTTAAAACTATCTTTGTGGAGATTTTTTGTCTACAAGCAAGTAAAATGACGTGAAATAACACATAATAATAAGATTACGCCTAAATGTATCGAATCTATTTCTAGTTTTTTAAATAGTTTTTTTTCCTTTCTTTCCGAAACCCTGAGTTCTGAAACTGCCGAAGCTGCCGATACTTATAAGAAGGGTCTGAAACCGATTCTCATACCAATACTTTCAACCTTGCTTTGAACTATGCGGAAAAGTTGTCAATCTCATTTAGATTATTTTGTATCTTCCTCGTGTCAGTCTACATATCCTATGTTGTACGGACACGTATACGACACATTTTGGACACAGGAACACGGATTCAACACCTAATTTGGTGTGTCCTAGTGTATTTTGGAATATCTTTGCTGTGACTTTATGTGTCTGATACGACGCGACACAACATGGATTTTGGAGTATCCGTGCTTCCTGTACCATATCTATATTGAGTACTTCAACTGCAATATATCATATAACCAGTATTTCTTGCGACATGAGTCATGACAAATCATTATCAGATGTTCCTTGTGAGGGCAGTATTTCAATCTGAAGTTCAATTTTTCTGCATTGTGATTAATACTTTAGAGTTCACAAGGTTGATTAGAAATTAGAACATTCTGTATGATGTTGACGTAGATTCTTGTGATAAAAATTCCTGTCTCACACTGACGTCATTTTCATGTCATTATTGTTCTTGCCCATGTTTCAATTTTGATGTAATAACTTATCCAGGATGGGCAAGTGGATATCTCCACGAGGAGCTGTTATTTCGGATGTTCGTATTCCAATGCGCAGCTTCGAAGTGAAAAACAGGTTAGTTATGAAATCCACAAAGAATTTGAAGAACAACATTTTGTGACACTTGTTTCGTCTGTTAACAACCAACTGGTAAATGTACTAAATTTGAAAATTGATATTTGAACTAAATAGAAGTTTATAAATGAGTTGAGATTTGGCTTTTCTGTTTTCTGATAACTACTGAACCATGATACCTAAAGATTAGGAAGTTGCAATAGGGGTAACAATTTAGTTGGAATTTGATTTGTCTACTTGTCATTATTAGAACAGTATAACGATAGTAGCTAATGTGCTGGTGGCCACATTTGTAAGTACCTGAGTTTATCTTGTTTTAATTCTAATTTCTTATAGCAGTCCAAATTCCAGTATAATGGAATTATGCTCTCTTTTCTCCCCTCCAATCGCCACATTTGTAAGAGAGATCTAATGCTGAGGGTTAGTTCATGAGCTGATGAGGAAATCCTGATGTTTTTCTCCCCTCCAATCGCCACATGCATATTTGTTGGGATTTTGTGCATTGCACACGAGCCTAGGATTTAAAGTTGGTGCATGGCAGCCAACTGGTTCACACTCCTCAGGATTTCCTTCTATCCCCTGGGATCTATCTTTATCCCATAAGTGAAAGCTATTGCAGTATCCTGTCTTCACTGGAACAGTTTATTAGGTGACAAGAAGCATCCAGTGTACTCATAAAGTGTGGTCTAAAGACCTTGAAATTCTTTGATTAATGTATAAGTGTAGCTGTTAGGAGTTATGATGTTTGTATATGTTTTCCAAGAAAATAAGGGTAGGAATCTGAATAATGTTTAGATATTGCATTTAATACCCATATTTGTTGAAAATTAGAACATATGTTACCATGCCTTTACTCCTTGCAGTTCCTTTATGGAACCTTCCCGTGCTCAAACGATCTTATTCCGAATGATGCTGATATTTATGAAACTAATAGGAATTCGTGTTGAATAGTGACACATGCCGATAAAATCTGAAAGTTGATGAGTATGCAAAACTCTTACGATGGATAAAATATGGATGCTGATATTTATTAGACCAATTTTCTTTCCTTTTTTGTTTTCCAATTCCTTCTATCACGAGAGACTAATTTGTGTCTTATGATTGAAAATAATGTTATATTACCTAATTTTAACCCCAGTTTTCAGTTTCAACTATTTTTATATAATAGAGCATGCATGTTGTTTTTTATTTTATGGTTAGGATTCTTGGATTTGAATGCTTATATATATGCCTAGATAAAGATTTTTGAATGTGCTTTAGCTGAGATGCCAATGCTGAGAGGCAATACGTTAAAGAATGGTATTGAGAAATGAACTACATGAGTGGAAAATTGGAGGTGGCGTCATTTGGACAAAAAGAGAGATTATCTAAGATGGTTTGTAGTCTTTGATGACGTAGGATAAGATGAGAGAAAAGCATCTAACATGATTTGGACATATGCACAGAAACAACAGATGCACCGGTTGGGATGAATGACAGGTTCTTAGTTAAAGGATCTGCTAGTGCTAGGATAGACCTAATCAAACTTGGATTGAGACTGAAAAGGAATATGGCATTTTCTCATGTTAGGGAGGAGAATGGTCCTTAAAGTAGTAAAAATGGGATAGGAATTTTTAGCCAACCCCACATCTAGGTGAAGGCTACATTTTTGCTGTTGTAGTGCTCCAAAATTTGGATACATAAGATGATTCTTTTTAGAGTTATTTGTATTTACCACCCCATTACTAATCCTTAATTCTGTTTCCCCCCATTATCCAATTAATTACTAACCACCACCACACCCCCCCCCCCCCCCCAAAAAAAAAAAAAAAAAAAAAAAAACCCACACACACCATTATTTAACACTAAATGGGGGCATGGGGGGTAGGACTAATAAAATTAAAAGTTGGGGGAGTGGGGGGTGGAACAGAGTTATGGAATAGTAATTGTGTGTGTTGGTGTGTGGGTGGTGGTGTGTGGGTGGGGTGTGTTAATACAAATAATTCTTCTTTAAGTCTGATGAGAAGATGCTATATTTTTTTTCCAAGCATTTTTGTAAGTAGGTTGACACCAATCAGGTCATGATTGGGGTATTATTATTATTAGTACCTGTTATGGAATATATGAAAGTTTCAGTGAAGCTGGGTAGAGCAAACCTTAAAGAATCCATAAGCATTGTATACCTCTGAACTATGTTAAGAGTTTGAAGCAAAACCATGCAAACCTTTCTGTTTGGTACCAGCACAAACCAGGAAACGATTGAACCAGGAAATGGTTAAAGATCATTAGCCAGATTGAATTGAAGTTGAGGGAAAGATATAGTTTTGGGGATAATATAACATGCTAAGTAAGCTCACAAACTAAATAGGGATCATTCATTTTATTATAGTTTCCAGACCACTACTCTCTTTTGAACATTTAATTCAAGTACAAGCTTGCTTTGCCATAATAATCTTTTTTTGAACATTTAGTTGTGATTTGGACTTGTTTCTCCGAAAACTTTTTTGTATACATGTTCTTATAATTATTTAGTTTCTGCACATACTATTGAAGAACATTCCAAATGTCATTCATTCACAAACTGTCTTCTGTGAGATTTTACATACTTTAGTAACCCCTCTCTACTGTCTACGTGAACCCAATTTGTTTTCCTAACCTCTGAAATTTGCAAGAGTAATCATGGCTAGATTTAGACCGGCCCCTTAGGTTATATCAAAACACTAAATTTTTTTTTTTTGCACCGCTTACATGGTTCTGATCTATGGGTCCATTTAGCCGAATCCAACCTTATTTTCAGCTAAAACAGAAAAAAGAAAACTTTTGTATATTTCATATCGTTAATTTTGTGCAAGTAGTCTGTTTCAGATTTTTTTTAGCTTGTGTAGTTGCAAGGTTTAATCTGAATGCCAGACTACGTTCATACTTCGTACCCAATGTGGTTTATCTCCGGTTACCCTAAGTGGTCCAACTTTATAACATCACTGTTTAACAATGTAAACATCACACTCACATCGCTTGGTCATGCAACCAAAACATTTTTCCTGGCCCTGGTATTTTGGAGTTACAAAAATTCAAAATTATTTGGAAGTTATTTCCTGGAAGATTCAGAAAATGTTGCGGTGGGAGGTGTTGTATGGATCTTTACACTCAAGAATATTTAAGAGATAAATTGAACTCCCGATTTGATGAAAAATCAGTCTTTTAGACTTGGTCACTTGGAGAAGTTCAGTCAGTTTCAGGACCACTTCACTGCCATAGTCCCCAAGTTCTAACACAAAAATTAGAACCTTAGATGCACAAGTGCTTTGACAAATAGGAAGGCTCCAAGGTGTTCCACCAAGTAACCTTTTCTCATTAGGACCTTTAACACCACCCGCACCTCCTCCTCTCCACACACACACACACACACACACACACACACACACACACACACCTTTTCCACATTCATATTTTACATGTATCCAACATAATTCTTCTTCGACACTATTGTTGGATAAGGGCCACTCATGTAGGTCCAAAAGAAGACACCACATGGTTGAAAACGTGAAGTGATTTGACTTGGTAATGTTTGTGTCGATCATGATTGAGACAGGAGTGTAGCATTTCCTTGGAATGGATCCTTTATAGTACCTTTTTTGATGGATCCTTTCTAGTTACTTTTTGAAACCTACTTACTACCAAAGCGTTCATAAGAATAGATAGGAGTCCCTTAAATATATCATATTTATAAATAAGCCCTCAAATCTTGTTATTTTCCTAGAAGCCCCTCAAATCACTTAAAATTGAGTTATGAGCCCATGATGTCTATTAGTTAGAATTTAGGGTTGTTTGCATATAGGTCCCTTAAAACAATCATATTTTAAAATAAGTCACCTCAAATCTTGTTATTTGCTTAGAAGTCCCTTAAATCACTTAAAATTGAGTTGGGCTAAGTTGCAACTAAATATCCTGAACTTTTACGTTTTTGCAACTAATTACCATATATTTTTTTTAAATTAGCAACTGAGTACCTTGGATTATAAGCCCTCAAAAAGTGTTAAATATGTCTACAAAATGAAAGAAATATAACAAATTAAAAAACAAAATAAACCTGAAATAACTCCTTAACCCTAGTTCGGGGTGACGACAAGGCTAGAGTTCTTCAATTTTTTGTTGCTTGCTTATTTAAAAAAAGAAGTAATTACCACTATTAGAGTATTAGGGGGAAAATAGTCTTTTAGACAAACTAACGGGAAATATGACGGGTCAACTAATAGAAGGTAGCAACTTGCTGACGAGCCAATAATTCAAGGTATTTACTTGCTATTTTAAAAAGTTCAAGGTCTTTAGTTGCAAAAACATGAAAGTTCATGGTACTTAGTTGCAATTTAGCTAATGAGTTCTGTGTCTATTAGTTAAAAAATAACCCTAGTACAAGTTTAGTGGACTAAAGAGTCTATTTTGACCTCTATCTTGGGTCTCATTTCCGTTTTCTTTTCCTTCTATTACTTCCTAGTCAAACTTGTTACTAGCGACTTCTCATTCACCTTAAACACTCCTCTATCAACTTTTTCTCCTTTGTCACTCCTCCTCCATACTCATCCCATTTTCTTAAGAAACCATCCACATCCGCTTACCAAACCAAAAGAGAACCTATGAAAGTAATTAATAAAAGACGTATTTTTTTTTTCAAAAGATGGAGAAATGATGAATCATTTGGACATGTATCCCAATTGATATTGATCTTTTGTTTCAAAAGGAGAGAAATCCCGTTAGAGAAGAAGAAAAAAAAGGAGAACAAGGGAAGGTGGTGGGAAAAAGAAGGTGCAAAAGTGTGAAATATATTAAATTCTGTTTAAGTTAAGGAATGTCCCCATCTTCCATCAATTAACTTGGGTGTGGGTGTGGGTGTGGGTGTGGGTGTGGGTGTGGGTGTGTGGTGGTGGTGGTTGGGGGGGGGTGTGGCCTCATAACTCAATTATTTTCTATTTGGGGGATTAATAAGAAAATACCAAGATTCTGGGACTTACATAGAAGTAAGCTAGATTTAAGGGACTTGTATGAAAAACATCCAATTATATATACTATTATATATGCATGTGCACTTGCATGTATTTTATATTACTTGGGAAGAGCAAGCAATAGATTTATAATTTACTATTTGGGAAGGGCAAACAACAATTAACCTTTTTCTTCCGTATCCTAGATTTCTAACAATGATGATATTCAAATCCGTTTCATGTCACTATCCAGACTTGTCTGTATGTTTCTATGCTGTATGTATGTGTCTATGCAACCTAGCTATTGATGTACTCAGCATCAAGCGTCAACACATCTATGTATCCATAATCTGTCGCACGGTGTCAAATAGGGTTCTTGGTGCAAATGAACTCTGGTGACACAGAATAGTTATCCACCCAATTTATTAATATAAGAGGGCAAGATATGATGATTTTGATTTGAATGCATTGTAAACCACTTTACCTAATAAGACTCACAGACTGCTCTAACTTCCTAAACTATATGCAAATAGTAGAGATTTCTTGATTAAACTCACTGCCTGCTCTGACCCAGGAAAAAGTGTATGGTTGTTGAGAATGTTTTTACAAGATTACAAAAATGCCTGTGAGAAGGCTTAATGTGTCATGGAGATTAATGCAATTCCCTTTAGCTAATTTATCATCTTACCTCTTCTCCTGGACTCATACTCTAGGGAATTCTGAGGATCCTCCTTGGTTTCATTAACCTAAACTGCGTAGCCAAAACGTAGCTTTACTAGCCGCCAACTGCCTATCTAGGCTTATGGCATGGCCCTCCCATGCTCATATCATCCATAGGAATTTGAAACCATTATAGACGTTGATTTCAGGTTGAAAGTCGGTCATAAAAATTGTCACTTCTTTCATGGAGATTTCTTATGCTGCAAGCCAATCCTATTTTGATGTAGAAGGCTTGGATGATGATGATTACCTGTGAGACAAGGTGTCATCGGAGACTAGAAATTTCTTTTAGGAGTTCCTTATGCTATGTTTATCAATAGTTACATCCAATTTCATAATAACTCGTTATTGTCATTATTCTTACTATTCTTTGAGGACTTATATATCTACCTTTCTAGTTTTGTTCGTCTATTAAGGTTATACATGCCAATGCAGGACGTCCGTGGATGCCATTAAAAGTCTCAGACTAATCACAGCCGTCAAGACCCCATATTTGCCCGACGGGAGATTTGACCTTGAAGCTTATGACTCTCTGATAAACATGCAGATTGCTGGTGGTGTTGAAGGAGTGATAGTGGGAGGCACAACAGGAGAAGGCCACCTAATGAGCTGGGATGAACACATTATGCTCATTGGCCATACAGTCAACTGCTTTGGCACATCGATTAAAGTGATAGGGAACACCGGAAGCAACTCCACAAGAGAAGCCATACATGCATCCGAGCAGGGTTTTGCTGTCGGCATGCATGCAGCTCTTCATATCAACCCTTATTACGGGAAGACCTCCATGCAAGGGTTAGTCTCGCATTTTGACAGTGTCCTTCCCATGGGGCCAACGATTATATACAATGTTCCTGGCAGAACTGGACAAGATATACCTCCTCCAGTGATTCATGCGATATCGCAGAATCCTAATTTTGCGGGTGTCAAGGAATGTGTGGGGAATGAACGGATCAAAGGTTATGTCGACGGAGGGATAACAATCTGGAGCGGCAACGATGACGAGTGCCATGAATCTCGGTGGAGGTACGGGGCTACTGGTGTCATATCTGTTACTAGTAATCTCGTGCCAGGTTTGATGCGTGCGCTCATGTTTCAAGGGGCGGATTCGCTACTGAATTCGAAACTGATGCCTCTGATCGAATGGTTGTTTTGCGAGCCAAACCCGATTGGTCTTAATACTGCGTTGGCTCAGCTGGGAGTGGTCAGGCCGATCTTCAGGAAGCCTTACAGTCCTCTTCCCCTTGAAAAGAGGGTGGAGTTTGTCAATATAGTGAAGGCTATCGGGCGGGAGCATTTTGTGGGGGAGAAAGATGTACAAGCTCTTGAGGATGACGAGTTTATTTGCCTTGATCGTTATTAAGCCTATTTGCTGCAAGTTCAAGTATATGTACTGTTTTAAAGTAGTTCTTCCTTAGCTTCATAAGAAGATATCAGTGTGATGTAACTTGTGATCATAAACTAGAAATGATAACTAGCTCCGGAAAAATTAACAAGACCTTTTAGTTGAGGTATATGACTATTTCTATGAGTTGCATTTTGTTTTCTTCATATCACTGTCGTTAAATAGTTGAGGATATTCCCTTGAAAGTCAGGATGTTACTTGAGAGAAGCTTTCGGAATATTTTAGAATTGAATGAAGTTTTTGAAAAGATTTCTTGGATATTCCCCTTGACAGTTAGGAGGTTACTTGAGGAAAGTTTATGGTATACTCTATAATAGCACGAAGTGTTTGGAATGATTATTTTGATATTCCTCAGAAGTAGGGCTGCAAATGAGCACCGATCGCAAGCTGCTCGAAGCTCGGCTCGATAAAAGCTCGTTTGAGCTCGGTTCATTTAGTAAACAAGTCAAGCTCAAGCTTCATTTTCGAGCTCGTTTAATAAACGAGCCAAGTTTAAGCTTAGAAGTACTCGGCTCGTTTGAGCTCGCAAGCTGGTTCGTTTGGAAGCTTGCGAGCTGGCTCGTAAGCATGCTCGTTTAGAAGCTCGTTGCTGGCAGTCTACAAATTTATTTTGTTATTTTAATTTTAATTTGTTCTTTGTTGAATTTTAATTTTATGCATGTTTGTATAACAATATGGTTGTGTGCATTATATATAATTATATGTCCTTAATAACTGATATTAAGGAACTTTTTAAATTAAATTTTTATAAATAAATTGTTAATATTATAGGTACTTGAATTCAAGCCTAACTAGCTTGAAATCAAGTTTGTTAAGCTCGAAATCAAGCTTAATGAGCTTGAAATAAAGCTGAACAAGTTTGAAATCAAGCTTAACGAGCTTGACTTTGAGCATATCAAGCTTGTTTATCAATCTTGAATCAAGCTTGCTTATCAAGCCAAGCTCGAGCTCAAACCAAGCCAAGCTCAAGCTTAATATAAACGAGCTCAAGCCAAGCTCAAGCTCTAAAATAAAAAATTTATCGAGCTCGAGCTCGGTTAATTCTAATCAAGCCAAGCTCAAGCTTATGAAAGCTTGGCTCGGCTTGGCTCGTTTGCACCCCTACTCAGAAGGTTTAACTTTCGGAATATTCTAGAATTGTAGGAAGTCTTTGGAAATATTCCTTTGATATTTCTCTTCGAATATTTCTTGGAAACTTTTTGGAATATTTCTTTCATCGATGAGCTTCACGAGGATGTCATTTAAATAATTTTCATATTTATGTCTACATATTAAGGTGAATAGAACTTTTAAACCGTTAGATGGTGAAAACTTGGTATAATTATAGTCATTCATATAAAGTCCTTCAGGGTTATATAAATGTGATGTCTCATTTGTTTCACACCATCAGAAAGTTATAACTTAGTATGCACGTTACACATTTTTTTCTCCACTCTCGTCCTAGCGGTCTAGCCAAGTCTAAGGAGATGTCTTTTAGGAGAAAGTTTGTGCACTGTAGTGATCGAGGTGTAGATAAAAATACTAAGTCTGTGACATCTACCTGCAAAGAAAAACGGGTACCAATTGATCGAAGAGGTGAGACCGTTCTCTTTTGGACGAGGGGATGGAAGCATTCTCCAGCAGCAGCCTATCGTTCTCCTCCACTATGCTTCGGTTCTACAAGAAAAGCTTGAGATTCACCCACACTAGATCAGCTCTCTTTTCCACTGCCTCCTTCCTACCACTGGTCCTCCTGTAAGATGCATAGGCGCGAAACTGATTGGAACAAGAGACTGAATTTATATTGGATCATTAGGTACCTTCTCTTTATCATGGAAGTCAGCAAGCCACTTACTCTAGCTCTCTCTAACTAATTTTGGTTGTCCTTTGGTCTTTATTGTGGTTCGGTTCTATAATAAAATTTAACATCCAAAATAAAAGATGCTATCATTGAACATCAAAAAAAAAAAAATTTCGCCGTAAGAAAATTACGTCTGCCGTCGATCAGATTTTGAGCGGCTATAACTATTTGTTTGGAAATCGTTTTTCGTCAAACAATAGGTCGATTTGTATGTTTTCGACGAGAGTAACACAATTCGTGTAAAAAGAATTTTCATCCGAAGCAAGACACATGTTACAGACAAAAGTATAAAATTTAAAACTTTAAAGTATCGTAACTTTTGACTGAGAGATCGAAACAAGGTACAACTTGTGCCAAATGACCGTAGCGAAAAGTACAATGTGATAAACCGTTCCATCGTTTGAAGGACTTCAAAATATTTTAGAATCGCAAAAAAAAAAAATGATGTTTCGACCTCCAAATTTTACATTTGGTCATTTTAGAATCGCAAAATATATTATTGTGTATATATTTTATTGTTTTAACGATAAAATTATCTATTTATAAATAATTTACTAATCGTGATAAGATTGATTTAACTTTCAATTACGGTAGAAACTTTAAGGATCTGCTTGGCAATTGTGGGAGTAGCGCGCGGTTATGAGGTATTTTTAGAGTACTGATTATGATGGTCAGATTCTGTTTCAAAAATAAACAATTGGTTCAAAAATATTTTAAAACCGGTAAAAACACCGTTACTAACAAAAAAAATAAATTTGAAAATTTCGTCAACTCAGTTGGCAAACTATTTCGTTACTGTTTTAAACTTTTTTCGTTTTTTCTAATTTATTAAATAAATTATAGGTATAACAAAATTTCTGCAAAAATAAATCAAATTTAACCCCCCCACCCCCCCAAAAAAAAAAAACAACTATCCCAAAAAACAACACAAAAATAAAAAAATAAAAAAACCAAAACAAACCCAAAACAAAAAAAACCAACAGAAACCAACCGCACTCATGGCTTAAACCGGAGTTGCTAAATTTTCGCCAACCCAGTTGGCAAAAATATGACATGATATATTAAAATATAATTTGCTGTGTTATGGAGATATTAAAATATGATATGCCGACTTTTCGTCATCCCAAATGGTAAAAGCTTTCGTGATTTCAAATTTTTACAAAATAGATTCCTTTTAGATAATTAATGTAAAAATATTATCTGTATAACAAATTTTCTGATTTAAGTGCTCATTGCAGTGCAGGAACTAGATTTAACCTGCCATAACTCTTCTAATTTTTTTTTGAAATCATAATGCAATTTAAATGGGAAAATAAATAAATAAATTAACAGCTCAATTATCGAGTCACGAAAATTTGATTATACTACAAGGTGAACAAATGTACAACAAAATTGCGGAATATATCTTCATAAGCAACTACATCAATACAAGGAAACGGAAACCCAGACTAAAACATGAGAACCCCTCTTTAAAGCTGCATTTGATTTATTTTTGATGAGTTTTCTCCTCAACTCTTGCTTCCAAATCCACGAGGACCCGGGCCTTGCTGCTGCTGCTGCATCATCTGCAAACTGCCTTCGAGATTCTGATCTCCTCTTCCTCCTTGCAGTACCAGGAGGCGCCTAGAGGGAGAAACAAGCGGTGGTGTGAGACCAAAGAAATAAAAAACATGGAACTTAACATATGAATACATAGCAAAAGCACAGTTGTGATTGTGTTCTTCTCTTCAAGTAAATTTTTTAGGTAATTAAAGTTTCACAATCACCGTCCAGTTTCTGAATCTATTTGTTAACTTGCTGAACTTTATCATATGAATATTTATATATATTTTTCCAAAAGATACAGAAATAGATACCTAATTCTCCAATTTGCTTTGGTTTTCATATTCTCATAGTATGCACATACGCTCACCTTCATCACTTTACAAGTCGTGGACTAATTTTCCAAATAGTGATTGTTGGAAACGAAAGTGCCAAACCGTTCTTCAAATCAGAGAACCTGTGAGAGAATCGAGCAAAACGCACAAACCAAGAACACCAAACACAACTAGCAGACACAGAGATTTTTGACGTCAAAAATTCTTGTGAAAAAAACCACGGGACGATCGGAGTCCAACCCTGAAAAGCATCCACTAATGGAATAAGAAATACACCGACTCCTTACAAACTTCTCACCGATCTAAACGGATCACCACAACTCTTTTGGAACAGAAAATAGATTATAACCACGAAGAAGAAAGACAACTAGAAATACCCGAAACTGATCTCCTTCTTCGAAACGGCCTCCAATCCTTCTTTCTCCTCTCCAATGTTGCAATGACACTCTTGCCTCATTTTCTCTCCTTGTTGCTATGTTTTTTTTAGAGAGAGATAGATCTTAGGGCCATGAGACACCTATATATATCTCAAACCCACAACTAATATTCCTATTATAGATATGAATATTCAATCCAAATCCAAATCTAAATCCAAATCCAAATCCAAATCCAAATCCATTGACATATTCCTATTATATGTAGGAATATCCAATCCAAATCCATTGAGATATTCCTATTATATGTAGAAATACTCAATCTTACTCCGGGGTATTTTTCACATAGGTTGGGAACCTCATCCATTCCAACAAATCTTTCCTTCACAACTATATGGAGGGGATCGTCATCCCGACGATCCGCCTGCAGTACCCGAACTTTTTTCTTGGTAGAACCTTTGTGAACATATCTGCTCCATTATCATCTGTATGAATGTCACACCCCAGTACGAAAATACGTAGGACTAGGAATACGTAAACATGCCAGCCGTATATATATGGGGACTCCAATATATGAAAACTATAACACATACGTACACTGTAATATGAACAATAATTCACAAGTGGTATATAATTATCACAGGTTACAGAACATAACTAAATCTCATCCACAGAAATCATAAAGAAATAAATGATCATATATGTCAATAAACCAAATATGAACTAGTCGAGTAGAACTAATAGTTGGATGGAGACAAATCCACTACCAACTAGAATATAAGAGAAACAAAATAAGTACATCTAATGGACAATGAGGCTCGAAGAGAAGACCTCCTCAAAGAGAATGGAGTAGCAAGTCCTGATCCGTGCTCCTGCAAATAGTCATGATCGTCTACACTTGGAAAGGGACCAGGTCCTCAGAGGGACGTAACAAGATACATAGAAGCATGCCAATAAAGTACTGAAAATAAACATCCAATGGTCGCCTAATCATCTATGTGAATGCACTTTGAGAACAACTTTCCAATACGTGGGCTATCTGGCTAAAATGTGATTGACATGATTCTCTTGGAGAATCAGGGACCTACAAAGCATGTCGTCTTTTGAACGCCAGAAGCCGCCAGGTAATATATAGGGGTCATCATGACCGCGCATCTCCGACGGAGCGTACGGGTTATACAAGGAAAGTGCAAAGGAGCCCAAACGTCTTACTTGTTGTCCTCTCCACCCTATGCTCTAACATGTCATATCCATGACACGATAATACCTCTAATAACTGCCAAGTCTCCTATCATGCAAATTCTAACAGAAGCTATTCCCTATCGCACGTCCCACACGTACCGATGATCAGTCAATACGTAAGTCCGTGAACTATATGAGACTCACAACTCATGTAAGAAATATGTCACAGCCAAATAAAATATAAGAATGCCTCATGATCATGTGGTGGTCTTGTAAAACTAGGTCAACATGCATAATATATAATAAAGATAAAATACGACGCCACCGTCGTTGCACCCAAGTTATTCTTGGACGCGTAGTTTATATAACAGTTAAAAATAAATGAACTAAATAAAATAAATAAACTACATGCATTATATGGAATACAAATCACAGTACAATGGCAAGGTATACTTGCCTGGCAAGAAAGCTGCGTAATATAAACATCCATGTGTCAAGTACACAGGATCAAAAACTATGGCCTCCGAATAAACGTCTTCGGATGCTGAAATAAATATCATCAACATTTCCGAAATAAGAGAGATAGCTAAAAATACTACCCTTTCTTCCAATTTGGACACAGGGGCAAAACCATAATTTTGGATCAAAACGGGTCCACATGTGAGCCACTTTGCATCGAAAAGTATGCCAAAGATAAAGGTCTCTAAATGGGACAAATTATAGGTCAAACAAATTTTAAACGTCAATACGAACTCAATGATACGTCCAATTTTGGATTCCGGTGAGTCAAACACAAATTCGTCCTAAAAGTCAACCGTGGGTCCCGCAAATAGGCGGCTTGGTTAACTGTCTCAGAATCGCGTAAAACTTGGGTCACAGGACCAGCGTTACAAGCAGACAAGCATGCATTTCTAAGGAATATAAGTAAACACGTTTGCTCGGGCCCGAAGGTAAACCGAGAGTTGAAACCGTTAGGGACTTATCATGCGAGGGTCTGAATATAAGCAGTATTTCAATTTCCATGTTCTAGCATAAGCAATACAAGTTAGGATTATTCCCTTAGCTAGGTGCGTTGGATTTTTATTAGCATGCAGGGGGTGAATCACCTAGCGACTAGCATGAACATTCCAGATTTTATGTGTGCTGGCTAAGCAAAGACAAGTTCACCATAGCCACCCACCTTAGCGATGATTCACCTCGGTAGAGCGATATGTCAAGTGAGCCTCTGAAAGCCTAAGCTGAATTCCTGTAGGGACAAGTCTGGATATCATTTGCTTCTTGTTTGAGGCAAAGTGGGTCGTGACAGTTGCACTTTTGCCGTTTGAAACGGCAATCCGCTTGAGCGGAACGGGATGTTACACGTGGATGATCGAACTAGCGGAAGACCGGAGCGTGACAACTAAATGATCGTCTTGACTTTTGGTTCACCACGATGAGACGAACTAGGAATGCAGTGAATCAAAAATATTTTATGGATAAGTTAGTTAACCTTGAACCTGGAATAAATCATGCTTGATGGTTTTGTGAACGACTACGTGAATCAGGTTGAACGACTTGGGGATATAGTCTAAGGGTTAGAATTGAAATTTGGCTTTGAGGTCTAGACTTGAAATGGAAATGGTTTGTATCAAAACGTGTTGGAGAGATAGACGACGTAAATCAATGGGCTGGTCCTGCAACTTGGATATTGTGAATTTGTACTAAACGGACTCGTCTCCCGTACAAACGAACGTGTTATTGAGAGTAGGAAGAATCTGTGCTCGATGTTTAGAAATATGAGTGAAACGAGCTTGGGTAGAATACCCCGTATAAATGAACAATGGTTTAACCCTAGAAAATTGGGACGAGCATCGTGCGACGAAGTTGCACGATGTATCGTATGCTTGAACTTGTACCTATGACCTTGTGAGCTGACCTAGCAACTAGGCAGACGACCTTGTACTGAATGAATGAACCTGTGTAACCGATTTTAGAATGTTGCTTGAACAAGCAAAGGAACTGGGGCAACAAGACTTAGGGTTAGACTAGGAACGGTAACACGTGTTATATTTGAACCGAACGGATGGACGTTAGTCGGTTGAATCAAACGAATGGTGCTTAACGGGAGTTCAGATACTTGATTGAGTTGGAAAGGAACTTACTTGGGATTTGAGTGGCCCTATCGGAAGTATCCTTGTAATTTTAAACGGGAACCCTTGAGATTTTCGTAAGTAACTTGTCCGATTTTACTATCTCTAAGTTTAGTTGACTGCATATGTTTGGGGGACGCCTTGAACGTGTGCACAATCCAAGACTCGATGAGATGTGAAATTCGAGTGCACAGACTTTGCTATCGCCAAGTTGGTTGACATGTATGTGTTTGAAGGACACTTTGGGCATGTGCACGATCCAGACTCGCGATATGCTGATCTCGGATGCTAGTATAAGTGAATATCCTAACGAACAAGCATAATAACTTGTATAAGTTTGCCTCAGCCTTAGATCGTCTTTCCCGTGGGATGGTATCGTACCCCCCCGCATTAAGCAAATTATCCTGTGCTAAGGCGCAAATGAGACTGACTCAGAATACACGTAACACGGCGTAAGAAACGAGTAGGTGATGGTGTTCAAATGGATCTAGGGGTACCGGTAACTACGCTTGGACTAAATTCGATAGAACGACTTGCCCTCAGGAAGTCTCGAGGACGAGACTTTTTCTGAGTGGTGTATAATATAACGCCCCGTTCCGCTAAAGTGGACTGCCGATTCAAATGGCAAAAGTGCTACGTCCTGACCTGCCTTGCTCAGTGAGGTGACTCATTGAGGCAAAGGATTATCCAGATTTGGCCCTTCAAGAGAACCGGCTTAGGCTTTCAGAGGCTCGCTCGGAGTATCCCTCAACCGGGATGAATCATCACTAAGGTGGGTGGCTACGGTAAACTTGTCTTTGCTTAGCCAGCACACATAAAATATGGAATGATACATGCTAGTCGCTAGGTGAATCATCCCCTGCATGCTAATAAGAATTCAACGCACCTAGCTAAGGGAATAATCATGACTTGTACTGATTGTGTTAGAACATGGAAATGAAATATTGCTTATGTTTAGACCTTCGCATGCTACCGTTGCCTTGGGCAATTGGACCCTGCTATGCCTCGATAGATCGCTATGTTTATGACCTTCTTAATGCACTATTAGCCAGTTATATTGCACGACTCTAGATAATGTCGCTCGTTAAGTTTCTTAACGGTTTTACTTCTCGGTCTACCTTCGGGCCTGAGCTAATGTGATTGTTTAAGTTGCATGCTTGTCTGCTAGATATGTTAACTGGTAATGTTGCCTTGACCCTGCTGTGCCTCGAGTAGGATGATAAAGTACACTATGTTTATTCATTTCACTGCACGACCCTGGAGCATGCCATTCGATAAGTCCCTTACGGTTTCATTCCTCGGCTTACCTTCGGGCCCGAGCCAACGTGAATGTTTAAGTTTTATTAGAAATGGATGTTTGCCTACTATATGTTAACTCATACCCTGCCTCAATTCAGTGCTTGTTATATGGAATCATGCCTCAATCAAGTAAAACACTATTGTATATCGTGCTTGCATCTTGTTAGCTAGATGACATTTAAATGGTCCTTAGATGTAAAATGAACCTGCTGGTATCCGGGACCGATGGGTCGTCAAGACAATCCCCGATCCTGGGGAGCGCATCATGTTATGTTGCACCTAAACATAGATATGGAATTGTATATCAACTTGTGTGAAATGCATAACAAAAGAATCACTAAGTCAGGAACGGCCTGGGATGGTTTGTAGCAAGGATCATGACCTGCGCCTACAACCATTGTCGTTTACTCAGAATATGAAAGAACAACAAGAACTCATTCATTCAGTTGCGGACGCTTGTGTACAAGTTTGATCTCCTCTGTTTGGGGTATCGGGGCACCGGGACCGAATCGGCCTGGGGGGAAGATCCGGTAGTCGCGCTAGTTTGTTCCTAGCACGGATAAGCTCGGTCGGGTTGCCGGTGCATCGGGACCACCGTCTTATTGCGACTATGTCCATAAATGGCTACGCCAGCAACTCATGTGCATTCATATGGTTATACTCGCTTAGCGGCAATCCGCGTACGAGTTATTGCATTGCATCAATAAATCTGTATTCTAGTGTCCTGATAAAAGAGTTATGAACCTATGAATCATTCCTAAATATGAGAAACTAGTAAACTCGTGTTAAAGGAATCATATAGAAGAACTCGTGCACACGATATAAAATCTCGCTTGAGATACTTATGGTTGCATATGCTAATGCTTGAATGTTTATATATCCTGGTGCATGAATTAACTTGGTTTACCTTGGACAGGGAAGGACAAGTTGGTAAGTCTCGCCGTAGTCCCTTTTATATCGCACGGCCCACTGCCACACGAGTTAGGCTATTCAATATTGCCATGAAACTGATCCTAAGGCACAACTAGAAAGACAACAAAATATATGGTGCACGGAACCTATATTACGTGTTTGGATTTGTCGAGCGGGCGAGTATCCTCCCCACCAGTGCATTCATGTACTGATAACCCACCAGATTGTTTGCAGGGTACGGAAGAACCTCGTTCGGTGCGGATGCCTCCTTCGTGCGTGCTAAGGCATAGAGTTCAACTCTGGAGCCTTGGAGCGCTGCATCCGGAACTGATGCATATATACAAGACATGATGTTGGAACATCGCCTATTCAATCATCCCACAAAAATGTAGCCACTTGGCACTATTTTATGTTTCAGAGAGAGAATGCTCGAGCGACTTGTAATCTCGGCTATACGCTGTCACGATCCGCACCCGAAAAATCGGCCATGAGTCGTGGGTACGTCCAGCCTACGCCGCAGCATCGACGGTAGAACGCTGTCTAGGTCAACTATCTAGATAATAATTTTACACAAAAATCGGCCATGACCTCTCCAAAAGGAGGGCAACCACACAATCAATATAAAATAATACAATCAATAATTAATTATAAATACAAATAAATATAAATAATACACAATTAACTAAATTAAAAAAAAAAATACCCGGCTCTGGAAATGGGATGGTGACAAGCCTATCCTCCTTAGAAAATTTTGTCCTCGAAATTTAAAGTCAATCACACTCACTCTAGGTCAAACCCCCAACAATCATAGTCAAGAAATTCTACCTATACAACATACAAGATCATGGTCCCACTGGTCGTGTTATCACAGTCTCAATCAGGGTCACTACACTATCTACCACAGCACAAAGAAAAGTCTAACAGGTACTAATGAAGCACACCACAAGGAATAGAAAAGGACAGGAAGAAGAACAAAGAGACAGATCTGCTACCCGACACCCGTAGCATCGGCCTCCTCGACCATCAACGCATAAGCCCTGCCCTGCTGGGGTGTATCCCTCTGCTGGTGCGGGGCATGATACTGTGCCACAGGTGGCCTAGCTCCAACTCTCTGATCCTGTGCTCCACCCAATGAAGGTGCAGTGGGGCAATCTCGCATCTGGTGAGCAGCGGATCCACAGAACAAACACACCTTCAGCCTTCTCCTACAAACATCCCAAGTGTGTCCTACCTTCCTGCAGTAGGCACAAGTGGGAACCCTCTGATCCTGACCCTGCTGTGCTGCCTTCTGCACATAAGGACGCTTAGCCGGTCCCGTACTACCACTGGCACTGCCTGAATCATCCCTGCCTCTCTTGGACTTGAGCTCCAAGTCATCCTCTGCTCTCTGAGCATCTCCTACTATCTGCTCGAAAGTCGCCTCTCGGTCGCTCCTGGTCAAAGACTTGACCGCCATAACCAAGCCCTTGCGAAACTTTCTCGCCTTTGCTGCCTCACTCAAGCCATCTACAAATCTGCCCAGACGGCAGAACTCCGCTGCGTACTCGTCCACTGTCATGCTCCCTTGGACGAGTGCCTCAAACTGGCTCTCCAAAGCACTGAGCGCCACATCTGGGAAAAACTTCTCCTTGAAAAGCTTCTTGAAAGCCTCCCAATTAAGCCCTGGTGCTGCGATCCTCGTATCAGTGCAATACCACGTCAAAGCGAGATCGAACATCTGACTGCCCGCTGCCTCTATCTGCATGATGTCTGGAATCTGTGCCAGCCTGAAGATTCTCTCGATCTGCTCTATCCAGTCATCCGCGTACATGATCCCTTCTGTACCACGGAACTCCTTGGGCCGCATCCTCTGGAAGTCGATAATACTGCCCGGCCTCGGATGCTGAATCTGATCTGCCTGTGGCTGAATCTGTGCCACCCTATCTACTGCCGTCATGGCCACCTGGTGGGCGTTCTCAATGCCCAGCCTCATCACATCCACCTGACGGTGCTGCACGTCCATCATCTTCCTGAAGAACGCAAACAACTGCGCGGCATCTACTGGAGCAGGAAGTGGTGGAGGAACCACCGAAACGACTGGGGTAGTCCTCGGATCGACAGGTGAAGGAGGATCCCCGAGAGAAGCAGATGCTCCCTCAACCGCAGGAGTGGTGAGTGGAGCGGTAGCAGCTGCCTGAATATGAGCTGGACGAGAGGTAGCAGACCTCTCAGTGGCAACTGCTGGGGCGGTACGATGAGATCGTGTCTTCGGAGGCATCCTGAACACAGATCAAAAGAAGTCAATACGGCGCAAGATACGATATCATCAAAGAAGACGGTAATATTTCAAAAGAAGCAAATTCAGAATAATTAGATTAAAATTGTTCCTAGTCGTGATTGAGTACACTCTCATCCTAGATCCTAGATCCTATAGCAGGCTCGCAGCAGTACAACTAAGTTGTTGTACCACCACGACATCGCACTAATTGCGAATCGAGACCTGCATGGGGCCGCCACCAAAAACGTGTCACAACCCGCACCCGAAAAATCGGGCATGAGTCGTGGGTACGTCCAGCCTACGCCGCAGCATCGGCGGTAGAACGCTGTCTAGGTCAACTATCTAGATAATAATTTCACACAAAAATCGGCCATGACCTCTCCAAAAGGAGGGCAACCACACAATCAATATAAAATAATACAATCAATAATTAATTATAAATATAATTAAATATAAATAATACACAATTAGCTAAATTAAAAATAAAAAAAATACCCGGCTCTGGAAATGGGGTGGTGACATACGCTGCCTGTAATACTTGTTCAATATGAATAAAAGAGTTGCCTTACTTCTATACTTGTGTACTCAATCTTGCTTCTGCTATTGTCGACTCAGAGAACTTGTTACCATTCGCTTATGCGTTTATGCATTCTGCTGCACTCGGACAATCTGTGCGACTCTGGGGCTTAGATCTCTTACCGCCAGCCAACAAACCATGGCCTTGCACGGGCGCAGTTCACGCTCGTGCGACATCACGCCCGGATGGGTCGAAGCGATCGTCCCGCGGGAGCGTTGGCGAGGGTGATTCCCGCCAAGCGGGGACGGCCGATTAGCCTGCGGAAGATCGGGGCGTGACATATAGTTGGTGTCATTCAATTACACTTCATTAATGGGTCAAAGGTACTATGTGTTACTAGGTTGTGAGGCATACTACCCAACTTAAAAGAATTAAATAATATTGTAACTGCCTTAAAAGGATTCTACAAATTAACCTTGTCCTTGTAAATAAGGTAGAACTCTTATTAGGGTATACGAGAAAAAATCTTGGTACTTATTAGGGTATCCTATTGCATTATATAGGTAATTGTCATCTTAAGTCTTAATCATAGTGTTTATAGAATAAAGTGTTAATATTAAGAATAGAGAAGTTACTGGCTCTCAAGTGAAAGATGACATAACCTGTATTGAGTTATGGATACAAATTACGCGATTTGAAGCTAAAGGATAATCATAAAATCATAATCTAAATGAATAACTCAAACTATCAAGTTCCAACTACTAAGCACATAATTTCAAAATTCAAAATTACAGCTATAATCCTAGCAAACTACATATCCTAACATAAAAGAAAATTACTTGGCCTACAATCAGAAGGGTTAGGTGGCACGAATTGAAAGATGAAAAAAAGTTTTAGTCGTCGCACAATTAGCGAGCGTTAAGATTTCGGAAGAACAAGATATAAAATTAAATAGAGAGACTCTTGATAATATCATGGTTTCCTAAGGGGAATGTGGTATGCTAATCTCTGTGTTCGAGGTATGATCAAGAAAAATATTATATTCATTCCTCTTGGTTTCCTAAGGTACTTTTCTGCTAATATCAAGACAAGGATCTAAATTTATAGTTCTCTAATACTATCTCACTATGAAGGTTAGGTTTAGTCCTATTATTTAACCTTGGATTTTTATTGGTTCCTCAATACTAGGGTCAAACAATGTGCTCAAATTTCTTACTAACCCTAGTAGTGTCTATACTACTCTTAAGTCCTTCATAAATATATCAAAGGATAATGGTCAATTAATCTACAGGTAAGGGATATTAGGGTTCATTAGGTATTCTAAACTTAGTGATTGTGTCAATATTCTAGTTGTATTCTTAGTAGGAATGTTACCCTAATTATCATCCGAACAACAAGGATTTCTATATTCTAGCAGAAGGCTATACTCAAGAAACTATTAGGGAAGTACATAAATCAAGCATGATGCAATTATTTAAATAGAACAAATTGGAAGGAAGGTGAGTCATAGTCAAATATGGATGAGATCATATACTCTAATCCTATTTGCAGGCTTGCTCGGTATAGTAACGTAACCGAGATAATATACTCTCGACCTGCATGGGCCACCAATAAAAATATGTCACGTCCCAGTCCCAAAATACATAGGACTAGGAATACGTAAGCATTCCAGCCATATGTATATGGGAAATCCAATATATGGAAACTATAACACATACGTAAGCTGTAATATGAACAATAATTAACAAGTGGTATATACTTATCACAAGTCACAAGGCATAACTAAATCTCATCCACAGAAATCATACAGAAATAAATGATCATATATGTCAATAAATCAAATATGAACTAGTCGAGAAGAACTAATAGTTGGATGGAGACAAATCCACTACTAACTAGAATATAAGAGAAATAAAATAAGTACATCTAATGGACAATGAGGCTCGAAGAGAAGACCTCCTCAAAGAGAATGGAGTAGCAAGTCCTGATCCGTGCTCCTGCAAATAGCTATGATCGTCTACACCTGGAAAGAGACCAGGTCCTCAGAGGGACGTAACAAGATACATAGAAGCATGCCAATAAAGTACTGAAAATAAACATCTAAGGGTCGTCTAACCATCTATGTGAATGCACTTTGAGAATAAATTTCCAACACGTGGGCTATCTGGCTAAAGTGGGATTGGCATAATTCTCTCGGAGAATCAGGGGCCTACAAAGTATGTCGTCTTTTGAATGCCAGAGGCCGCCAGGTAATATATAGGGGTCATCATGACCGCGCATCTCCGGCGGAGCGTACGGGTTACACAAGAAAAGTGCAAAGGAGCCCAAACGCCTTACTTGTTGTCCTTCCCACCCCATGCTCTAAGCATGTCATATCCATGACACGATAATATCTCTAATAACTGCCAAGTCTCCTAGCATATAAATTATAACAACAGATATTCCCTATTGCACGTCCCACACGTACCGATGATCAGTCAATACGTAAGTCCGTGATCTATATGAGACTCTCAACTCGTTAAAAAATGTGTCACAGCCAAATAAAATATAAGAATACCTCATGATCATGTGGTGGTCTCATAAAACTAGGTCAACATGCATAATATATAATAAAGATAAAATACGACGCCACCGTCGTTGCACCCAAGTTATTCTTGGACGCGCAGTTTATATAGCAGTTAAAATAAATAAACTAAATAAAAGAAATATACTACATGCATCATATGGAATAAAAATCATAGTACAATGGCAAGGTATACTTGCTTGGCAAGAAAGCTGAGTAGTATAAACATCCAGGTGTCAAGTACATAGGATCAGAAACTATGACCTCCGAATAAACGTCTCCGGATGTTGAAATAAATATCACCAACGTTCCCGGAATAAGCGAGATAGCTAGAAAATACTACCCTTTCGTCCAATTTGAACACAGGGGCAAAACCATAATTTTGGGTCAAAGTGGATCCACATGTGGACCACTTTGCACCGAAAAGCGTGCCAGAGATAAAGGTCTCTAAATGGGACAAATTACAGGTCAAACAAATTTTAAACATCAATATGAACTCAACGGTACGTCCAATTTTAGATTCCGGTGAGCCGAATACAAATTTGCCCTAAAAGTCAACCGTGGGGCCCGCAAATAGGCGGCTTGGTCAACTGTCTCCGAATCGCGTGAAACTTGGATCACAGGACCAGTGTGATACCACGAATCCAATGACATAAGTTTTATCGTATTCTAACGAGCGTACACAAAATGGTGTGGTATTTTACAAAAATCGTGATATGAGAACTTTTTACGGATACGGATTGATTCCGACGCGCACACACGTCCGAATCAGCTTCTGCGAAAGCCCACATGTCAGGATATACCATACGCGTCTTTCGGTGTAATTGATACTCTATAGGACGGTCCCGTTTGATGGAGCGCGCTCCTTATCATAATTTTTTAGTTTTAATAAATCAAGTTTTTGGTCGTTTTGGAGATCGAATAATTTTACACATAGAACAAATTAACAAAAACTAAAAGATTTTTTTTTGGTTATATGGAGAAGAAAAAACCTTTAATTAGTTTTTGAAAACATGAAACAGGTTGATGGCAAATTTGGTGTGAACATGGAGGTTTGGGTTAAAGTTTCTGTACCATTTTTGGTCAATTTTCTGGTCATTTTTCGGTCGATTTTTCGACCAATCCGGGGCACAAAAACTCGTCCCGCTTGAATGAAAATCCTAGAGGGTTAGGTTGTGAACGTACACGAATAAACCGCTTACAAAAATAATCAAAATTGAGGAAGGTATGATACCGTGAAGAGGGAGCAAAAACTGTGCTGTATACGTGCGTTGTGCGCACGCGGGCGGCGGCGGCTGGAAGGTGGTCACCGGCGCAAGGGTTAGGGTTTAGGTTGTGAGTTAGGATTTGGGTATATATATATATATATATATATATATATATATATATATATATATATATATATATATATATATATAGAGAGAGAGAGAGAGAGAGAGAGAGTTCAGGTGTAGTTTTGATGATGGGGATTGGGGGGTTTTGTTAGGTTTTGTGTTTTAGTTTTGCTTAGGTGTTAGGTAGTTTTGGTTTTTATATATATACTTTTTTTTTCTATTCTTTTTTTTTCTCTTTACTTTGTTTTTATTATCAATATTATTATTATTATTATTATTATTATTATTATTATTATTATTATTATTATTATTATTATTATTATTATTATTATTATTATTATTATTTATTAACATATATTCAAATATATATATAAATGAGGAAAAGTCCAAAAATAATATTTGTACACCAATAAATTCTAGAAAATTATTTTGTAAAGTTTTAATAAAATACTACACCCAAAATATTTTATAAAATATTTTATAATTAATAATTAGATATTTATCTAGTTATAATAAATTAAATAATTATATTATCTAATTAACTAAGTAAATAAATAAATGGTTATCCACAAAATATGTTAATAGTAAATAATATGCAATCTTACAAAAGGGAATGCACCAATTTGGCACAGAAAATTATAGGGTGCTAATTGTAGGAAGTTGGGATTAAAAAATACCCACAATTAAATTAGATATATAAAATATCTAAATACTTAATAATTAATCTATGGTCGTTACACTAATGTCATACTAACACCAAGGGATTGGATTTCTGTGCCACGAAAAGATCCTACAAGTAGTGTCTCCTGTGTAGGCTATTTCCTATGAAGGGCGATACAGATTTTAGGGCCATCCTACATCATTAATGTCCAAACCATAGTGAAGTATCCTAATAATATTATTGAGTTTTAATTGCTTTGAAAAATAATCCAAAAGAAATACATAATACACACAAAATACCTATTTTTGGGTGAGGGGATTTACAATGAACCTTCTCAAGCGCCGCTTCCTTCTTGTCAACCACATCCCACATCCCACATCCTGTATCCAATGATACCAGGTATCAATGTGCTTGGACCGACTATGAAATATCTAGTTCTTCTTGTCAACCACATCCCACATCCCGTATCCAATGATATTGCTCCTGCTTTAGCCCAATTTTTTACAATAGCTTCTTCATCCACAGTAACTCCTTGTAAGCCTCCATCGCCGCAATGTATTCTACCTCTGTCGTCGATAAGGCAACATACTTCTGTAAATGCGACTGCCACGATACTGCTCCACCAGCAAATATTATCACATAGCCCGAAGTCGATCGCTTCGTCTCTACATCTATAGCCATATCAGCGTCGGTATATCCAATCAGCTTTGGCTCGTCACCACTAAATGAACGTCTCCAATCGGCAGTGCCCTGAAGATATCGTAGAATCCACTTGACCCCACTCCAATATACCCTTCCAGGATTGGAAGTATACCTGCTAACTGTGCAGACTATGTGAGTAATGTCTGGCCTCATACACCATAGCATACATAAGACTCCCCACGGCTGAGGCATATGGAACTTGCTTCATATCTTTCTTCTCGTCCTTGGTAGATGGACACTACTCCTCAGTGAACTTAAAGTGAGCCGCAAGGGGGTTACTCACTTTCTTCGACCCGTCCATCCCGAAACGCTGAAGTACCAAGTGAATATACTTCTTTTGGGACAAGTGTAGCAGCTTGGACTCTCTCTCTCTCGGCTGATCTCCATCCCAAGAATAGTTTTTGCTGCGCCCAAATCCTTCATAGAGAAGGCCGCGTCCAGTTGGTGTTTCAACTCTGCTATCTTGGTGGCATTCTGCACCAACAACATGTCATCAAAATAAAGCAACAAAATGATAAAATTATCCTCGACGAAGTAACTCACAAAAAATACAATGATCCTACGTCGTCCGTGCATAGCCATGTTCCCCTATAAACGATTCAAACTTTCTGTTCCACTACCTCGGAGCCTGTTTCAGACCATACAAGCTCTTCCTCAACCGACAGACCAAATGTGACTTGCCATTCTCACAGAACCCCTCTGGCTGCTCTATATACAACTCCTCCTTAAGATCAACATGGAGGAATGCCGTCTTCACGTCCATTTGCTCGACCTACAAGTCAAAACTGGTTGCCAATGCTAGCACCACCCGTATAGACGACTGCTTGACGACTGGCGAAAAGATCTCATCATAATCTATGCCTTTCCGTTGACTATATCCTTTAACTACCAGTCTCGCTTTGTATTGAGGGCGAGTAGCATTATCTGTCTGCTTTATTCTGAATATCCATTGATTCTTTAAAGCCTTCTGGCCCTTTGGCAACTGTACCAGATCATAAGTAGAGTTGGTCTCGAAGAAAATTATCTCCTCCTGCATGGCCTCCATCCACTCCTGCCTGTGTTCGTCTTCCATAGCCTCTGCGAAACTTTCGAATTCTCCCCCGTCAGTCAGTAGCACATACTCACTCGGTGAGTATCTTATAGATGATCGACGCTCTCTATCGCTCCTCTTCAACGGAACCACTGGAGCTGGCTGTATATCTACAGTCTCCTCCCCTCCAGGAACTGCCTCATTGGCATGCTTATCCTCCTGAGGGTCACCCTGACCACCATCAGCAGGCTGATGATCAAGTTTGGGAGAAACTCCACGTACTGGCTCCCCCATAACTGGATCCTCTGCGATTTCCTCTAGAAACTACTCAAAGCAAAATGACTATAACTAAGGCAATTCCTCAGCCTTAGAATGCATCTCAGAATCCTGGGTGTTGGTCATAGTCTGATCCTCGATGAATACCATATCCCTGCTTCAAAGGGACCGATATACTCGCCGCTATTGTTCGACCAAACACGAAGCATCTTTTTGCCCGTCTCCCTTTCAACAGAGGCCTGAAACTCCTTGAAAGTGGGCAGCACCTGATCCTTGGTCTTTAAGGAATAGACCCAAACCTTCCTGGAACACTCATCAATAAATATTATAAAATAAGAAGCACCACCAATAAATTTTACCTTCATAGGACCGCAGACATTTGAGTTAATCAACTCGAGCAATGCCGGCTTCCTTGAACTTGGATGACTTTGGAAAAATCACCCTATTTTGCTTTTCTGCCAAAGAGTGCGTGCACTTCTCTAACTTTGTAGACTTTAGCCCTAAAATTATCTTCCTATTCACCAAGTAGCTCATTCCCTTCTCCCTGATATGACTGAGCCGTCTGTGCCACAACTCAATAGACGCATAAGTAGATGCGTTAACCTTCTATGCCCCCTGTGCGCTCCCTTATATATAGTAGAATTTGGACCTCTTGCTTCTTTTGGCAATCACAATCAAATCTCTGGAAAGCTTCCACTGATTGTTCCCGAAGAGACTGAATAAACCCTCATCATCCAACCTTCCAACCGACACCAGGTTGAAACAGATATCAAGGACATGACGGACATCTTTGAGAACAAGAACTGCACCTATCTTTGTCCTCAAATGCACATCTCCAATGACAACCGCCTTCGACAAATCTCTATTGTCCATCTTCAACACTCCACAGTCGTCTGTTGTGTATGTAGCAAATAATGCCCTGTTGTGAGATACGTGCGCTGAAGCACCTGAGTCCACCAGCCAAGAGTTGTCATCGCAGGCGAGGTTCATAACTATCTCATCACCTACAATGATCACGTCACCTCCACGTGTCGAGGCCGCCGCTGTAGTGTTCTCACTTTGCTTTCCCTTGTCGTCCTTCTTCTCTTTCTTCTAAGCGAAATAGTTTCGCTTGATGTGACCCTTCTTGTCACAATGGTAACACTCCGAGTCCTCATACCGACCCTTGGACCTTCTCCTGCTTTTGTTTCTGCCACTGCCTGGACCCCTGTTTTTATCCCTTTCGCAACTCTCTGAAACAAGCGCATCTGAGTGGGATGTGGATGAAGTATCCTGAGAACGTCTCCGTATCTCTTCATTCAGTACCCCGCTCTTGGCAAACTCCAGACTGACCACGCCTTTTAGAGCAGAAGCAATCATAGACACTCGTACGGTCTCCAACGAGTCTGACAATGTATACAACAACCATAGTCCCTGAACCTTGTCGTCGAACTTGACTTCCATCGAGGATAGCTGGTCAACCACACACTGGAACTCACTCAATGATCCGTAATAGACGCCCTATCTTTGTACCGAAGACCCATCATTATCCGGATCAGAAATAATTTATTTACTCCGGTCTTCTTCGCATACAAAGATTCCAACTTATCCCACAGTATCCTCGCATGCTCAATACTGACAACGTGGTTATACACGTTCTCGTCAACGAACTGCCTAATGTACCCACACACCTGTATATGCTCGAAATTCGAGTCCTCTTCGGATTTGTCACTGAGCCTCTTAGAAGCAAATACCGGCAGATGCAGCTTCTTGACAAATAGTAGATCTTTCATCTTGCTCCTCCAATAATGATAGTTAGTACCGTTCAGGTTTACTATGCACACCGACTTCGCGTCCATCTCTCCTCCCTGGTTTGCCTATCAACTCCTGACACCCTTCTCACAGAATCCCTCTGGCTGCTCCATGTACAACTCCTCCTCAAGATCACCGTGGAGGAATGTCGTCTTCACGTCCATTTGCTCGACCTCTAAGTCAAAACTGGTTGCCAACGCTAGCACCACCCGTATGACGACTGCTTGACGACTAGCAAAAAGATCTCATCATAATCTACGCCTTTTCGCTGAGCGTAGCCTTTAACTACCAGCCTCGCTTTGTATCGAGGGCGAGTAGCATCATCTGTCTGCTTCACTCTAAACACCTATCGATTCTTCAAAGCCTTCTTGCCCTTTGGCAACCGTACCAGATCATAAGTAGAGTTGGCCTCCAAGGAACTCATCTTCTCCTGCATGACTTCCATCCACTTCTACCTGTGTTCGTCTTCCATATCCTCTGCGAAACTTTCGGGTTCTCCCCTGTCAGTAAATAGCACATACTCACTCGGTGAGTATCTCGTAGATAGTCGGCGCTCTCTATCGCTCCTTCTCAACGGAACCACTGATGCTGACTATATATCTACAATCTCCTCCTCTCCAGAAACTGCCTCCTCGACATGCTCATCCTCCTGAGGGTCACCCTGACCACCATCAACCGACTGATGATCAAGGTTGGGAGCAACTCCATGTACTGGATCCCCCATAATTGGATCCTCTGCAATGTCCTCTAGAAACTGCTCGAAGCAAAATGACTCTAACTCAGGCAATTCCTCAGCCTCAGAAGGCATATCGGAATCCTGAGTATTGGTCATGGTCTGATCCTCGATGAATACCACGTCCCTGCTTCAAAGGGACCGATATACTCGCCGCTATTGTCCGACCGAACACAAAGCAGCTTCTTGCCCGTCTCCCTTTCAACAGAAGCCTGAAACTCCTTGAAAGTGGGCAGAACATAATCCTTGGTCTTTAAGGTATAGACCCAAACCTTACTGAAATAGTCATCAATAAATATTATAAAATAAGAAGCACCACCAATGGATTTTACCTTCACAGGACCGCAGACATCCGAGTGAATAACTCGAGCAATGTTGGTTTCCTTGAACTTGAGTGACTTTGAAAAGACACCATATTTTGCTTTTCTGCCAAACAGTGCGTACACTTCTCCAATTTTATAGACTTTAGCCCTGGAATCACCTTCCTGTTCACCAAGTAGCTCATCCCCTTCTCGCTGATATGGTTGAGCCGCCTGTGCCACAACTCAGTAGACACATAAGTAGCAGTGTTAACATCCTGTGCCTCCTGTGCGCTCCCTTCCATATAGTAGAATCTGGACCTCTTGTTTCCTCTGGCAATCATCATCGAACCTCTGGAAAGCTTCCATTGATTGTTCCCGAAGAGACTAAAGAAACCCTCGTCATCCAATCTTTCAACCTACGCCAGGTTAAAACGGATATCAGGGACATGACGGACATCTTTGAGAACAAGAACTACACCCGTCTTTGTCATCAAATGCACATCTCCAATGGCAACCGCCTTCGACAAATCTCCATTGTCCATCTTCAACACTCCACAGTCGCCTGTTGTGTATATAACAAATAGTTCCCTGTTGTGAGATACGTGCGCTGAAGCACCTGAGTCCACCAGCCAAGAGTTGTCATCGCAGGCGAGGTTCATAACTACCTTATCACCTACAATGATCACGTCGCCTCCATGTGTCGAGGCCGACACTGTAGTGTTCTCACTTTGCTTCCCCTTGTCGTCCTTCTTCTCTCTCTTCTAAGCGAAACAGTTTCGCTTGATGTGGCCCTTCTTGCCACAATGGTAACACTCCGAGTCATCGTACCGACCCTTGGACCTTCTCCTGTTTTTGTCTTTGCCACTGCCTGGACCCCTATTTTTATCCCTTCTGCAGCTCTCTAAAACAAGCGTCTCTGAGTGAGATATGGATGAAGTGCCCTGAGAACGTTTCCACATCTCTTCATTCAGTATCCCGCTCTTGGCAAACTCCAGATTGACCACGCCTTTAGGAGCAGAAGCAATCATAGACACTCGTACGGTCTCCCACGAGTCTGGCAATATACACAACATCCATAGTCCCTGAACCTTGTCGTCGAACTTGACTCCCATCGAGGATAGCTGGTCAACCACGTCCTGGAACTCACTCAAGTGATCCGTAAAAGACGCTCTATCTTTGTACCGCAGACCCATCATTATCCGGATCAAGAACAATTTATTTACTCCGGTCTTCTTCGCATACAAAGATTTCAGCTTATCCCACAGTATCCTCGCGTGCTCAATACTGACAACGTGGTTGTACACGTTCTCGTCAACAAACTGCCTGATGTATCCACACACCTGTATATGCTCAAAATTCAAGTCCTCTTCGGATTTGTCACTGAGCCTCTTAGAAGCAAATACCGGCAGATGCAGCTTCTTGACAAATAACAGATCCTTCATCTTGCTCCTCCAGTAATGATAGTTAGTACCGTTAAGGTTTACCATGCACACCGGTTTCACGTTCATTTCTCCTCCCTGATTTGTCTGTCAACTCCTGACACCCTTATAAAATTTCAGAACCTGGCTTTGATACCACTTTGTTGGGAACGAAAGTGCGAAAATCGTTCTCCAAACTAGAGAGTACCTGCGAGAGAACCGAGCAAAGCGCACAAACCAAAAATGCTAAACACAAATCACAGACACAGAGATTTTTGACGTGAAAAATCCTTGCGGAAAAAACTACGGGACGATCGGAGTCCAATCCTGAAAAACCTCCACTAATGGAATAAGAAATACACCGACTCCTTACAAACTTCTCACCAATCCAAACGGATCACCACAACTCTTTTGAAACATAAATAGATTTTAACCACAAAGAAGAAAGACAACGAGAAGTATTCGAAATTGATCTCCTTCTTCGAACTCCAACGATGATCAGTATGTGGTAATGCCACTCTTGGGAGGTAAGATCTAGTAACTTGCATACGAGTTACTCTTCTTACGCATACTTAATCAGGGATTAGGATCATACATTATGGCAAATTAAACATTTATCACGAGTCATCATAAATGTTAGGACAGTAAAGTTGACAGTAATATAGATTGCTCTGTTATGCAACTAGAAAACCTCGAGTAGTATATGGATAGAATAGTGGTGAAAAATGTCTTAATAATTGTAATGAGCAAGTACCCTTTGCTCCGCTTTTAGCGATTTCTCAAGATTGCTCAATGCAGGAATAGATCCTCCTTCCAGAAAGCCTAGTAGGTTCTTCATACGCACACGCATTTGGAAAAGTTGAGCAACAAGCTGGCTGACCTGAAACAGTTAAAACATACTATACTTACTCGAGATGTACATGTACCGAAAGAAACCTGCGTCAACTTTTAGTAGGTAAAGGAACTCCACATTCTCTCGGAAGCTCATTTAGTAATTGACGGGAGTAGGCTTACAGCAGACTTTAGTCATCAAAATAGGATGGGTACATTCTGTTAATTCCGAAGTCAGATCAAAGAAAAAAAGGTAGCCACAAAATAGATATTTACACAAGAATTCGTCCCTACAAATTTTAGAAGAGAAGTTGGTGCACTGAGATTCATATAAGAGTTCCTCTACAGTGACGTATAATCCCGCAGAAGCACTACACTAGAAACATGTTACAAACTGACAATCCAAAAAAAATACAAATACAACAAGAATAAAAAAACCGTTTTTCTCTTTACGTTCGCAAATGCTACACTAAGAAGAACGAGAACAAGAACAGAAATATAAAGAAGGAAACTCCTGCTGGGGTGATCAAAACCACCAGAGCTCAAGGCAAGATTCGTGCTATAAAACGATCTTCCCTCAGGATCCAGCAAGTTCACAAGAGAACTTCTGGAACGCTCTTGGTCACCTTCGGATCGCTCGGAAGATTCCTTTGGAAGGAAGCCAACTGCTGCCGCAGGTCCTGCTGGTGCTCTCGGTTATCCTGAGAAAGAAATCAGGCCGCCCGCGCCGCTGTACTGCACAGAGCAGACAGCGCCATCAGGCGCCGAAAACTGCAGCCGCGTGGCACAGAGAGCCACGAGCCGCATTCGCGCTGTACTGCACAGAACAGACAGCGCCGCCAGGCGCCGAAAGCTGCAGCCGCGTGGCACAGCTAACCACATGCCTCCTGCGCCGCACCAAGCCGCCAACAACACTCCATGCCTCCACACTCGACTCGCTCAAGCTAATTTGCTGGCCGCATAGCGCCTGGCCGTATAGTTCCAGGCCACAAGGCCCCTGGCCGCATGAGCACCTGGTCGCATGAGTTCTTGGCTTCATGCGCACCTGGCTGCATGCGCTCCTGGCCGCAAGGGCTCCGGGCCGCATGGGCACCAAGCCGCATGGGCTCCTGGCCGCATGTGCCCCTGGCCGCAAGCGCACCGGGCCACATGGGCTCTGGGCCGCTTAGGCTCCAGGCCGCAAGCGCCTGGCCACATAGCTCCAGGCCGCATGGTCTCCTGGTCGCATGCACTCCGGGCCGCATAGCTCCACGAAGCATGCGTCCGAGGAAACAAATGTGCATGGAACTCGCGCATAAAACGAGCGCACGAGGACCATGCAAAGTGCGCCAACAAAGCGCCACTTTGCGCCCTTGAACCCGAGTCACAAGCTCCTAAGAAAAACTTTTCAAATGTGATGACAAAATTAAAATCGTCATAATGGGGTTCACACTTAATCTCTCTAGAAAAGTTTATCCACATATATTACCATCCCATGTGCATATCAATACTAAGCAAAACTATATATTGAGATATATATATTAATGATTTTTCAATGTGGAACTAAAACTCCCAAATGAAAAACAACAACACATTGAGACATTAATATATGGTGTTGGTCCTTGACTTAACTATATTGTGGCTCAACTCCTGTTGCTCCCACTAACATGATGCAAAACAGGCCCAATAGATCCCTTTTCAAGAAGATGAAATCCTACAATCAGATACAACTAACAAAATAGGTAAATAATGTCATACATACACGTTTCGGACACATGGTAGTATCATTTCTCTCTCAACTAAAAACAACCAAGAGAGATCAATGTTTTACTGAAACAAATAAGTTTAAAGTATAATGATGCGTCTCACACGAAGCGCCATAAATTTAATGTATGCCATGTGGAGTAAAACAATCACAAAATTTACTGTATAAAAATTATTTTAAAATAATTTAACTATAATAATACTATTTTTGAAAAATTTGAACTGATGATAGATATCGTCATCTCGGATGACGAAAATCAAGAATGTCAAATTTTTGCCAAATTGGCAAAAATTTGGCACTCTGACGGTGGATGGGTGTGTGAGGGTTGGTTCGGTTTAAATGTTTGGGTGAGTGTTGTTGTTGTTGTTGTTGTTTTTTTTTTTTTTTGAAAAAAGAGTAGTTTGGTTTAGTTTTATTTAGGTTTAGTTCTTTTAAAAAAATTTGTTATAGCAAAATTTTTTTAAAATAAATTAGAAAAAATAAAATTTAACATCCAAAATAAAATATGCTATTATTGAACATCAAAAAATTTAAAAATTTTCTACCGTAAGAAAATTACGTCTGCCGTCGAGCAGACTTCGAACCCATGTGCAACTCAATTTAATTTGATGGATTCGCACAGGCCTAAATTTAAGAAGAGTTGGGGGTTTGCAATCAGTTGAAACAAGTATCCTTAAATGGAGTTGCACATTGAGTTGAGATGATGGTTTATAAAAAACCCTGTCATTTATCAAAAGATGATGGTTTATGCAAATATGTATTTAAGCATATAAGTATACTCAGGGTAAGAAAAATATTACCTCTCTCACACTTAAATGCAGACCCACCTCTAGAATCAACATCCAACTTTGTCAATATAGCACCAGTGATACCAATCTCTATCTTAAAGGTCGCAACCAAGGTTGAGGAGGAGAAAAGAACATAATGAATTCATGTACAGACAATGAAGTAAAACAATTGAAAAACAACTTGTTGCCTTGTTGGGAATTATGGGAGGATGGCCTATGCATGGTCGAACCCCAATGGCGAGCATGGGCAGACGAAAATCATTTTTGGAAGATGAAGAAAATCCTTGGAGATTTTTTTTTTTTTTTTTTGTAGTAATTGAAATTTAAGCAAGAGCAGTATGTTTTGTTTTAATTGCGACAACCAGAGTGCTATTCATCTTGGAAAAAAATTGACGTTTCATAGTCGGTCCATAAATATTATAACTCGGTATCATTAGATACGAGATATGCTTAAAACGAAGGACGCGATGCTTGAGAAGGTTCACACGGAGGACAATGGAGCTAATATGCTCATGAAAGTTCTACCAAATTTTTTTTTGAGTACTGCAAGAGGATCGTCGGCACGACGAACTTCTCCACCTAGTTGGAAAGAAGAAAATTTGTTGGAGTTGGATGGGATTCCCAATCTATGTGGTGAATACTCCGGAATGCGATAATCAACATCCGTGTGTCGGTTATTTAATTTGGAAAACAAAGCAGCCGCAATATACCACCTAGGTAATTGTTTGCTGTTGTTCAGTTCCATGTTCGCACTCGCCGATATTTGTTGACTTAGTATATCAACGATATACTGCCGGTATACCGTTGTTCTAGAAAATTTTAGATTCATAATTCGTCGATTTTTTTGCATTCGTCGATAAAGTATACCGTGATATACCGGCCTATCGGGCTGAACCCGATTTTGGTAGTTTTTTCTACACAGTTGGATCGTGTAGACGGTCCAGATCTATTACTTGATTGAGGAGGCAATATATAGGTAATTCTAACCCTAATCCGAGCAAAGAGGGAGGGAGATATTCAAGGAGTTTACAACTTTTGGAGAGAGAAAGAGGAGATTGACGACGACTACATTGGAGGAGAGACAAGTTCAGATAATTTTTTTCATTGTCTTTTGTTTTTTCGGAAGTTTGCAGTCAGTTTTTATCTTCAAGTAGTTGTGGTGACCCGGTTGGACTAGTTTAAAAAGTTTGTAGAGACTATAATACTCTAATTCATTAGTGAAGGTTTTTCAGAATTGAACTCCGATTGTCCCGTAATTTTCGCAGGATTTTTCACGTCAAAAATTGTTGTCTGCATTTTGGCTTTTGTTTGACATTAGAGATTTGGTTCCGTGCTTTTTTCTTTTTTTTTCTTTTTTCTTTTTCTTGTTTGCTTCTTTCGCAGCCTTCATGGTTTTGGGAACGATTTTTATGCTTCTTCGTTCCCAACCCAGAGTTGGAAATTTGTTAGAGATGATACCTTCATGGTATTTAGTTGCAGATTAGCCTAATTTCCAATGTGAACTTATAAGTTATCCGTTCACTGCCATCATCATGGGCTGCCGCGTTTTCCATGCAGCCAACCTTATAAGGTTTGCCAATGTCTGGTCATAGCCATTGCTTGAACGAGAAACACAATGGTGCAAGCAGTACATTTGACTCTCTAATCTATAGACTAGTCGACCATGTCACAAGAGTTGCTATTTATCGTCAATGAAATAACATCAAGAATTCATGTACGAGACTATATATATAACCTTCAACTTAACCTAGCTAGAGCTAGTGATGTTCATTTCACTCTGGCATGCATGCTTCCTCTTCTCTATTGTGTTCTTTCCAAGTTGGTTCACGAGAGTCATGTCTAAGTTGAAAAGTTTGTCTGCCAGTGGCGCCACAATGCACTAGCTATCTAGAAAGTGACTGACCTGAGGAGGATGAATCAGTTGTTGTTCAAGTTTTGAAACCAGCAGATATCTGATGTTGAAGGCTAATGCTGGAGAAAAAAAAATTATATCATGTGATTCTACTTGAGCAGTTTCGATCGAATTCTCCAGATATTTTCCTGCGGATGAGATAATAAGAATGTATATATGGTCCCAGGAAGCATGCACTGGACACTCCAAAAATGTAGAACTTGTTGTGTTCGACACGTGGCAGACACAAATCAGACACTCAAAAATATAATAGGACGTACCAAAATTAATAGGTGCTGTGTCCGTATCGTTGTGTCCTTATCGTGCCAGTCTCATATCAACATAGATGTATATGTGCATAATTAATACTCTGTTGTGTAACAAGCTTGTGCATAATTCATCTTTTATGGAATATGACCTACCATTTTTTTTACCTAAGCTTAGTTAAGTACTTATGGTAGGCATCAAACTTATGGTTTCAAGATGATAGGGAGATGTTCCTTCTTTTCAGGATGAAATTGGTGCATGAAACAATGTTCACACATATATATATATATATATATATATATATAAAAGCTAAATTAGATATCTCATTAAGAAACTGATAAGTGACAATTGGATATATCATATGAGATATTATCCATACGACAACACTTTTTGGCTCGCGGTTCTGGACCGTCAATCAGATCGCGGACCACGTGGCAGCTTTCCATTGGTCAAATTTTCGATGATGGGCCCAAGCAAATATGGGAGGAGGGGAGGGGACAAATGGGGATCTGCCACGTGGCCTGCGGTCTGATTGGCGATCCCAGAACCGCAGGCCAAATAGTATTTTCCTTATCCATAATACAAGATGGGGGTTCTTCATAGAACCAGACATCTTCAGAATGAACCTACAAGTTTATTTCCTTATATACCTAACTAGTACGTGTACCCGTGCGACGCACAGGGCATGTAAACTATCATTTAGTTAATTTTTTGTGTATGGATATCAATTTTTTTGGTAGGACGCATAAAATCTAAATAATTAGTGGTTATATATATATATATATATATATATATATATATATATATATATATATATATATATATATATATATATATATATCCAAAGAGAACAAAATTTTAAAGCATCCTGAAAAATAATTGAAAAAGTGCATTAGAATATAAAATTAATAAGCATCATAATACAATTGAATTTTTTTGAAAGAATTTCCTTTGTAGGGCCCAGTTTGGCCCTAAATGTCCTATAAAGTTCTGTAGAAAATTGTAATGATAACTGTGGCTTGTTTTTTAATTATGGATAAGAAATCTCCTTAAAATCTATGTCAAATATTCAAAAATGAAAATTGTTTGGTGTTACATAATGAAAGACAACAACTTGTTCACTAAACAGTGAATAAAATTCACACATATTCTTTGCTCCAACTTTAAAATGAGGATGATAGACACTTTCCAACACTTTGAGTAGAAGTACATTGTCTTTTGGATCTATTATTTCACATTCTTCAGGCATCAAAATAAGTCCCCAAAAAGAATTAAATTTATCATCAGTTCTGATATAATCCTATTAAAATAAAAAGATAATTTAGTTATAATTTTTTTTAAAAATGTGAGAAAATGGAATTATAAGGAGATTTAATAAAGTGAAAAGATTACCTTGTCTGGATCTAAACTTGAAGCAAACGTCTTAAACCAATTACTGAATTTTCTCCGATGTTAAGTAGAAAAAGTATCCTTAATTTATACAAAATAAAGAAAGGAGAGAAATGAATACATAAAAAAAGTAGTGATATACTAAACTACAGGTAGAATGGATCTTGTGGATATATTTGAAAGCAACATTAAAGTAAAATAATACAATAATAAATTTCTTGGAAACGTTGTTCCATTCAAATTCAAATAAAAACACAACTTTATTACTTTTCTAAAACAAAATAAATATACGTAAAGTCATTCTTTGAGACACCAAGACATATATCATCTCCTTCCTGCAGCTTAAACTTCTTTTTAATTTTGTCCCACCCTCTAATAAGACAACATGACTTTGTTATATCTTATGACCATTTAAGGATGGTAGCATATTTAATTTGTGAAATCTTCATCTATGATATTGCAATCCAATAAATTCTTTGACAATGCCACATGACAAAATCCATACGACATACTCTGCAATATTAAGAAAATCAAGCAATACCAAAAAGCATATTTGAGTTTCAAATTTCATTTTGTGATATTATATATATATATATAGAGAATAAGGGAGGTGAGATGGCACCTCACCCTAAAAACAAAGGTGGCGGTGATGTGGCACAATCTCAACCACACAAACGAGGGGAGGGGGTTAAGTGCAAATTCCCAATTATGAAATGTGTGGTTGAGATTGTGCCACGTCACCGCCACCCTTGTTTTTAGAGTGAGGTGCCATCTCACCTCCCTTATTCTATATATATATATATATATATATATATATATATATATATATATATATATATATTATATTCAAAATAAAAACTAACCATTTTTTTGATTGAATGTCTGATGCTGTTAATTTCTTTTTTAACGAATGAAAGAATAGATCCTTAACTTCAAATAACCGCAAAACCCCCTCTTTATCAAGTACGTCTACTTCTAAGGGTGTAGGAACATAGCATTTAGGGGGCTCTGGAAAAGAATTATATAATTTCGTCCTATCCTTTACCTTTATGAATTTGCATCGGTACTCCTTGAATCTGCAAAAACTAATTTTAAAGTAATGTATATCATAAGAACATGATAATGATAAAGTTTAATTCAAAAATTACATCAGTGATGGTTCAAATTTGCAACTGCAAGACTTTTGAATGTTCCAATCCTGTATACATAAAAGACAATGAATATAGTTAGATAAGAAAAAAAGTTGCTCTAATATAATTAATTCTAATAAATATAGAGTAAAAAATAAATTTAACATGTACCTAATTTAGATTTTGGAAAACTTCTTTATAAACTACATTTGTAGTTTCGTTAGTGTCTTCACCCTCGTCATCAATAATATATGTTCTCCCAGTACCACCATATCCATAAAGGAAAAAGAATCCACCGAGATCCCCATTCACATGCAACAATATTTTGTTGAGAATCTGTCTTTGCTCATCAGTCATTGCACGTTCAGCAGCCAAAGCAACTCTGTCATAATTTAATTCATCATGAATAAGTGGATTTTCAGTATTGTCTAACAATGCCATGTCTGGTTGTGGCATTGAAGGGAAGTCTCGCAAAGATCTATTATTGCTTTGCAGTAATTTTTCTATTTCAACCAAAGCAATATTTTGCAATTCTTCTGCACTTAAAAGCAATTATTAACAACTCAATCCAATGAATAATTAGTAATTAATATAGTGAAAATTGAATTACTTGGAATTTGAAGACTTCCTCTTTGTCTATGCAAAAGATCATCAGTCAAGTTTTGTTCCAACAAGTAGTGACAAGTGCCCCAAATGCTGGCTTCTATTATCCCATCGATGTACTCATTTGCAAAGCATGCATCTCTAAAAGATGGGTAGACAACATTGTCAACTGCTCTAATATCACGAAATGACTGTGCTCCTTTTGCGTAATTAAGCAAATTTCTCAAATAGTACAATTCACCACTTCCAGGATGAACATATTGTAGCCTTCCAATAGTTAGTCCCTTCTGCCTTTCCATCCATTCACTATTCTCTCTTTTCCATACAAAGTTAGAAGGAAACTGACCATATGTTAGTTCCCTTGCTTGAGGAAACTTTTTATTTGCTTCAAACCATGCTAATAATTTGGAATTTTGAGATTTAGATCGCTCAAGCACAACATATATTGCATAACTGTCCGAAAAAATTACTGTTTGCTCATTTGGCAAGTGAAAACTCAAACGCTCAACGACAGGTTCTCTATAATTGATATCAAAAGCAAAAAGTCTCCAAGCAGATTCATAATGCTGTTTCGCAGAACTCTGATAAAAGGTTGCGGTAACACGATCCTGTCCTTTGTTGACGTATTTAAAAAGATACTTAATTGAACGGGATTGGTTACACTATTCAACATTGATATGAGCATTACACCTGTGAGACTCGTCTCACTATTGCGTATTTTTCATGTTCATATCTTGTATATGCGTGCTATTGCTGTATATTGCTTTATATGTTTCTGGATTTCTCTGACTGCTTTCATGTAATTTCTAGATTTGTGAATAATGTTAACCATCCTTGTTATATAACCCCTCTCTTTCTTTCTCTTTTCCATTCTTTCACTTTTCTCCTCTTTTCGTTTTCTTTTCCGTTCCTCTCCCCTTCTCCCTAGCCGAGAGAAGTCCAGGTCGGTCTCCTTTCCCTTGGTAGTAGTGGTAGTAGTTAGTGGTGGTTTTAGGCAAGTACATCTTGCCAGTGAGGAAGAACTTGCACTTTAACATTATTATGGATCTCTTGTATTTTATTAGTCTTTATTGTGCTCTATGAACTCCTCTACATGTTTACTTCTTGGTATTTTCGGTTTTGATAGCTTGGTTGAACTAGATCTACATTCTTGAGTTTTCATGGTTTTGATCTCTTATAATTTGTTGTTTTCCAAAACTAGTTGTTATATGTGAGAGAGCATCTGATTTCAAGTGGTTTAGAACTTTACTTCTCTGGATTTGGGCTGAAAACAAGAATTTCATGGAGGAATTAGACTTCAGACTTGGAGATTTTTCATGGCTAAAACTTGTTGTTCTGGGACGAAGGAGTTCCATGACGCAACAACTTGGCATGCGGCCAGGACTCCTTGCTCCAAACTCAGCATGCGAACATCTTGTTAAACGCATGACTGAATTTGCACATGCGCCCCTTTGCCAAATGCATGAAACTTGAACGAATTTTTTTTTTCTCTAAGTTCCTGATTCTATGCGACTCAGAGGAGCATGCGGCCGAGTCGTCCATGCGGTCCCGAGCTATGCGTCCCTTTTTTCAATGTATGACTCAACGCCGCCTTGGCTCAATTTTCACTGATTTTGTCTTTTCCTTTCCTGACACGGTTTATTGGCCAGTCACATCAATCACTTCCCTGACACGCTTTATTGGCTAGTCACATCGGTCACTTTTCTGACACGCTTTATTGGCCAGTCACACCAGTCACTTTTTTGACCTTGTGTTTGTTCCCTGCCACGCAACTCTTGTCCCGAGGAGTGGACCTTGTTATGACCCATGCGGTCAGCTTCATGCATGCGACCAGTTTCTTGCATGCGGCCAGTTTCATGCATGCAGATAATTTATTGCCTGCGGCCAGCTCATCTTATGCAACCTCTAACACTCATAGTAGAATATTTTTCTTTGTTATATGTTCTCTTATGGATTATTTACTCCTTTTGCTTGGCCCAATTAGTTAAATTCATATGATGCATGTTATTTCTAAATTGCTTATAATCTGGATGCTATACTTACCAGAACATGGAATGTAATGACACTGTTAAACTGAGAACTCCCGTCACCTGACTGGTACTAAATGAACCTGATCCCTGACTCCAGATACCTGACATATACGGATAAACCTGATAGTGGTTCGACGTAGCTCACTCCGAACATGCTAGAATCTCCATAACTGAAATGCTTGTACTGATAAGATAAATTCTCGTGGTTGCCTGCTTGCCCAATCCTGATTGTACTTGTCAAGCTATTGTCCAGTCTTGCATCATGTCTAAGACAGATTCCTGAGCACCACGATCAGGAATCCTTGATAACTTGCCTAAGTTAATAACTAGAATAATTATCTAGAAACATCTAGAAATTTTTTTTGGCTACATGCAATTCCGGTATCCCAACAACAATTGATGGATTTGTTTAATGACCATAAAGAAAATTACCTTATTTGTTGATGATATGTAAGAAAAAAGACTACTTTGATTTTTGTTTTAGTTTTAAAAGCATTATTAAGGTGAATCAAGGATATGAAGATATCATTAATTAGATATTGGTTTAAATCAAAAGGGTTGTATAAGGTGAATCCAGGTGAATGAAGCATTATTAAATTAAGGTAAAGAACCCATTATTAATTTGATTCCTCTTTTGTCATTAGAAAATGAAAGTTATATATTTCATTACCATTTCTGTTAGTCCGCAAACTGGTAGTAAATGTTTTTTTTGAATGTTACTTGAGAAGGTTTTTTGTTTCAAATAACTTCATTACTTAAATTACCTAAATCAACATACTAAGTGGAGATTACTTGCATAAATAACAAAGGCCCTATTACGTGAAATAAACAAAGCAAACGGCAAAACAATGGCAACACATTATATAAGAACACCTCATTTTATAAAAGAAAATTAAGGTAAATTACATAGTTGTGCTGATTAAAAACGGAACATTAAACCACCAAAAGGACGGCATTACAAAGAAGAATTATTCAAAGAATCCTAAATAAGTTAAATATCAGAAGCTTCAAGCCCAGGATCATCCATCACAAAGGGATATTGTATTTCTAGACCACCAACAGAACACACCCTCATCTCAAAATGATTATTCCCCTTGTAATGCAGCCAAATGACATGGTCTTGAGACAGAGCATAAAATTCTACAATCTTGATGATTCTAGTGCAGAAAATAGGGAAACCATTGTCATCATCTGCCAAATGAACTGGAAATACATTGCCCGCAGGATCTACTATATGAGCAAGTGTACGATACAAAGAATCAATCCAAAAGTATGCAAATGTAGAGCCAAGCACCATTGAATTCTGAATATAAAAACAATTAAAAAAATATATAAGAAAGCAGATGTAATATACACCTAATGGAAATACTTTAAAGAATATGAATACAAAGTACCTTATTTAGCTTAATTTTTTTTAATTGTTCTAAAGAAATCATTTGAAAAAACTAAATCTGGGAGCAATGCTTCAGCTGCAAGAGGGTATTCAATTTCACCAAACTTCTTTGTAAAAATTCGGACGTGAAACATGTTGTCATTCATATAATGCATGGCAATGAAATGATCAGTTTTGAAAGAGAAGAAATTGGCAAAATTTTTACAACCACTACTAAAGTACGCCTTTCCATCAGCTATGGACAACTCCAAACTGTGAAGATTTCCTTCCGGATCAACAACATAGCAGACACCGGGCACTAAAAAATGCTTCCAATAAGAGTAGAATGTAATGCCGATCCTCATATCATCCTGCTCATTCAAGGAAATCATACTCATAAAAAGCATAAATGTTAAGGAAAATGAGCCAAATTGAAAGGAAGCATAAAAAGCATGACAAAAACATCTCTTACTGTGATTCTCAAAGAAATTGAAAACCTATCAAGTATGCACATTGGAGTGCTATTTATAAGGTGGTTGTTAGTGATGGGTCGCTGAAAAGTCACACAGTGAGTTGGAAGATGAAAAGAAGAATTTTAAAACTATATGTAAATGATAGCTGTGCATGGAAATTTGATCCATTGTATCCTACGTGGGAAGATTATACGCACGAATGAAAACGTTTTGAAACATGAATATCATTTACACCTTTAAAAGCAAACTCGCGTGCAAAAACGGTTCAAAGCAGCCGTAGTATTAAAGGCGCGATTGTTTTGGCTTCATCATGCAACGTTTTTATATAATGAATTAAACAGAATTAAAATAAATGAATTTTGGATACATTTGGGCGGGAATCCACCCCCATGGTATCCTACTTTCAGTAATAAAGAAAGGATAAAGGATAATAACAAGACTCTCGACTCTCTCTTGTGCTAAACACAACTTTTGTTCACTATGTTATGTCCATTGTCATGAACCCAACAAACCAGAATATACTACATATATATAGTCCTAGATTTGGACAACATTTTTCTTGCTAATTTCAGTTCCTACTTCTTCTCCTTCTTCTTTAACGGCTTCTTTATCCGGAGTGCGGTAGCTCCCGACAGGGGATCCTCGTCCTCGTGTTAGCCATCAACGACGACGGCCGCGCCCTCCCCTCGTCTTCATTAGTCTCCATCATCATCAGGTCATCAACGATGACATCGGAGCTCTCCGATCCAAGGCCCTCAGTGCACGTATGCAGGGGCTCTTGGCCTCCAGGAAAAGAATCCAACTTCTGCAGGTTGTCGTCCACTTGGCCATTGGTATCCCGGAAGGAGGCTCCACGACTACGCGCTTCTCTTGGAAGTAGAGCTCCCTCAAGATCTCTGTGACGGAGGCGGCTTTGATCCGCTTTACGGAGTTCCACGAGGAGAGCGACTCGACGAGGGTCTGGCTCTCCGGCGGCATCGGACGGTCCAGCAGTGACCTCAAACTACCACAGACAGCCATGATCAACACAAGAGAATTGGCGTGCGGTGTAGATAGCAAGGAATATATATATATATATATATATATATATATATATATATATATATATATAAACGAAATATGAGTCATAATATTCATCTTTTTACATGAATTATGTACATGTGGACCAATAATAATAGAATTTTTATATCCTATTGCAATCATGTGCACTTAGTACACTCTATTTCTATTGGTTTACGTTTATATAACTCATATAGAAGAATGAACACTATGAAGCTGATCCCACCCTTTACTAAGTCTGCCCCCGATTCCATCTGTGTGCTAGCTCTTCTCCAATATGTGACCGATCTATATGGTTGGTGATGCAAAAGAAAAAGGAAAAAAAGATGCGAAAGAGAAAGAAAAGAATCAATAAGTCCACCGCCACTAGCTCCAGCAGAATCAGCGCGGACAGCAGGGCTGACTTGGTGGAATCGAACCACAGGCGGATCAGGAAAAAAAAAAAATCTCCAACACACTTTGTCCCTGATCAATGAGGACCACTGCTTCCTCCACACTTTTCAGTTTGAACACCCAACCACTGGGACCAATTTTAATTGGATTTCTCTCCATGCTTTGCTAACCGGTGGCTGCTGGCTCTTGATTTTTTCTTTTGACATGATCATTCTGATTGCATGGTCTAATCCAAAGTAGATAATGGAGGAGAAGAGCTAGCTAGCATGGTCCTCAACAAGGACTGCTGTAGAGAGAGAGGTGCTGTAGAGAGAGAGAGAGATGTGCAGACGTGTACAGCTCGAGTGGTTGGTTGGTTGCGCCAGTGCTCTTGTGGCACCATTCGCCTCCGTTCCTGCATCTGTCGTGGGGATTATATAGCAATCTTACCTGCAGATAAAGAGGAAATATGCACCATGAGCATGTGGGAATATTCACTAAAGACATCTTTGGTTTACGAATTTGAAGTTTAGGACCACTTTACTTGGTTAGAGAATTTGTATATAAGATTTACTTTAATTTGACATAAATAATAAATTTTATCCAGAGGGCAGACCAAACAACCGTTTTTGGTCGTCCATGACCATCTTCGACCAACAACAACCACCCAACCGACATTCCATAGTCCTCCAACCCCTATCCAATGAGTATTCAAAATACCAACTATATTTTAACTTGATACCCTCAAGTATTTAACTTGTTCAACTTGATTCTCTAAATTTTTTTTACTTAATAACTTGATACCATTAACTATTGAATATTTTCAACTTGATACCCAAAATTGAAAAATATGATGAAACTATCCTTCCCCATCCAACACAACCCCCACGCCTGGTTGCCCCCACTGCCACCCCGTCCCCGGCTGCACCACCTCCCCCCTCTCTCTTCGCTGTTGTTGCCACCGTAACCACCACCCCCGCTCCTGTTGTCGTCGCCGCTGCAAACTGCTGCTGCTACCACGCCGCGGAGAAAGAGGGGGCGGGGGGAGGGGTGATGCAGCCGGAGGAGGGGGCGTCAGTGGGGGCTGTCGGGGGGCCGGGAAGGGTGGGAGGGTTTAGGACAGACGAAGGGGGGGGGGGAAGAGAGAGAGAGAGAGAGAGAGAGGGGGGGTAATTTCGTCAATTTTTTTTTTTAGAGTATCAAGTTGTATTTTATAAAGTTGAGGGTATCAAGTTGAACAACTTGAATAGTGTTGGATATGTAAACCAATTTTTTTAAAATTCATTATTGCATGAATGAATGTATTTAGAAAAACTAAAGTCATGTTCATTGTTTTTGATGTATCTTGAGTTCTATAAATAGCTAAGTAAACAAAGGGTTGTAGAGTGTGGAACAAATCAAGCAAGCAAGAAACAAAGTTGTTCTTTCAGCCCCTAAAATCAAATTCTCTTGTGTATCATCCTCAATGTATCCCACAAAGTGGTATCAGAGCCAAAGAAAAAAATGTCCACCTCAAATAACAACCTTGTCTCTCTTGTGCCTCGCTTCAATGGAGAAAAATATGATTATTGGAGCAATCTAATGAAGCTATGCCCTTGGGGACGTGTCAGCTGACCAGGCCACGTGGCAATAGCCAGCTGACACGTCTCCGAGGATATCCCAATTTAATGGATCCACGAAGAGTGCTACGCTGTCCTAGAATACTAACATGTCCAACATCAGTCAATAACAGGTAATCTAATCTCATCCACAATATAAAGAGCAAGAAGTACTAAATAAACTACTGGATGAACAAATACCAGTCTCAAGATATCATAGTACAACCAACAAAGTCTGGTGGGAACAAACCCACTACTATGACGAAATAAAGTACTGAAATGAGATATAAAAGATAAAGACTAGAGCATCGGCCGACTGGATAATGATGCACCCAATCTAGGCGGAAGGCCTACCAAGTGATGAAGGAAACTCTGACGGTAGAACCTCTAGCTCCTCTGCGGTAGAGAATCTCGTCTCCTGTCCGGGGCCGTACACTGTGGGGTAGAAAGCCTCGTCCAAGTCTGGTAAGGTACCAGGTCCTCAGAGGGACGTAACAAGATACATAAAAATATGTCATATATAAATACTGAATAAAATAAATACAATAAGGGGTGTGCTAACCATCTAACTGAATGCAATGTGAGAACAACTGTGAGTATATGGGAAGGTGTAGGCTAGACATATGCGGACGTAATTCACCAGTCGTGGCAACCGGCTAGTATATGCCACACATGCCCCCTATAACACGGGCGCATGAATACAATAACGTCTGACGTTTTATAGAGTGTGGTCTCTGTAATATCACCAAGTAACGTCCATCACTCTACAGAACGTGGTATCAGTAATATATATATACGTCCGTATTACTCCGTCGAGTGCGGTGTCAGTGTAAAGGAGTGGGGTGTCCCATATGCCTACTAGTCGTCCTTCCCGCCCAATGTAGATATGCAAGTCAAATAATCGACGCGCATACCCCCTTATCTAAATGCCAAGTCTTTACACTGAAATACTCCTGAACTACTTACTAACCGTGATGCATGTCACACGCGGCGATAGCTAGTCGGTCACGCGAACTCGCATCCCAACATGATATTTGTCACTATGAATACGTGTAAAAGTGTCAGGTCTTGGAAGATAGTAGGGTATCATCCAATGAGGTGAGTCTGCTAATGACTAGGTCAATGTATACTAATCATCGATGTAATCACCCTGATTTTCTTAAATTTTATAAAATAATTTCCATAATTTTCTGTAATTTTTGGGAATTAAAACTAAGGTATTTTGTGACTAAATGATTTTTAAATATATTAATTAATATTCAGATATTATGGAAATAATATTTTATGGTGTAAAATAAAAAATCGGACATAGGGTAATTTTCTGCAAATTTATTGGACTCCGGAATCATTTTTAAAGCCCTAAAAACTATTATAGAATTAAACCAAAATAAACCATGAATTAAACCCGGTTTATTTGAAATAAACCAAACCGTAGTGAACCGAACCAGACCGCTGACTGAACCAAATCAAGCCAACCCAGACCTAACGAGTCGGGTCGGATCCGAATCGAACCCGACCCGGACCCGAAACCCGGATTCCGAACCCTAAACCAATTCGGGTCGGAAACACTGTTCCGACCTGGCGGCGCCCGTATAAAACCCCCCCTCGACGTTCGTGCCCAGCCCCAGCCGACCAAAACCCTAAACGCCGCCGCCCCTTTCTCCAGATCCCTCTTCTCCGCCGCTTTCCGCTTGAACCCGACGCCGCCGACCCTCCAGCGATCCACCGCCCCGAGCACACCCGTCCTCGATCGTCAGAACCACCCTTCCCCGCTCAACCCCCACCGTCGACCGCCCGATCGACGCCGCCGTCCCCCAACTCCACTCGACTGCCTCGCCTGGAACACCATCGCCCCATCAGATCCCTCCCCTCCTTCCGCCGCTTGATCCCGTCCGGCCAACGGACCCCGCAGCCCCGATCCATTCCGACGAGCAGCAGCGACAGCAGCCGACCTCGCCGCTGCCGTCCGCGAGTGCCTCCCCGCTCGCATCGTCAACCGTCCGCTGCCCTAGCACGGACACAGCCGCTCTCGGACACGAACAGTACAGCGGACACGGCCAGGACACAACTCGTGTCAAGGACTCTCGGACACGCGAAATTCAGACTTCTCGGAGCCCTGTTCAGGTAGCGTTTTCTCTCTCCTCGTGATTCCGTTTTTTGTTTCGTCAGTTGTGTTGCATAGACTGTATAACCCTCTCGATGCCCGTGCAACCAGCTCAGTGCGTCGCATCCTGTGGTGATCGCAAACCGCGATCCAAAAACAGGAAAAACAATGCCATGTTTTACCCCGGAACTGAGTGCGCCCTGCCAAACGGGACGACTTGGTCGCACGCGGTCTTTACCGAAATATGCGCGTCGTTGATATAGATGTGCAAGATTTCACAGAAGTTGATTTGGATGTACGTGCACACCGGAATCAACGCGTATCCGCCGACAACGCCCCGTATCTGTCCATTCTGGAACACGCTGTAACTTTGTGTACACACATCGGATCGAGACAAAACTTACACCATCGGACTCATAGCAATACGTTGGTCCTGTGACCCAAGTTTGGTTCAATTCTGAGAACGTTGACAAAATCGTATATCGTGGGCCCCACAAGCTCCACTTGACGGACGATTTTGTGATCGGCTCATCGGAATCCAGTTCTGGAAGTTCTGTTGGGTTCGTATCATCGTTCCTGACTTATTGACACTAAGTTTGTCAAATTTGGAGACCTTTGACCCTGACACATTTTTCGGTGCAAAGTGGCCCACATGTGGACCCCGCTTTGACCCGGAACTGTCATTTTTGCTCCTGTGTCCAAATTGGACTTAAGGACAGGTGTTTCTAGCTATTTGATACTTTCTGAGACTGTTGGTGATGTTTATTACAGCTTTTGGAGGAGTACCTGCAGGATCCACTGATACAGGGACAACTGTTGGTATTCAGACCCCAAGCAAGTGTACCTTGCCAAACTTGCAGTATATTGATTCATATTATTCTCTTGTCTTATTTCTGTGATTGTTGTGCATGCTTGACCTAGGATCGAGTGACTTACTTAGCGTCCGATTACTAGTCGGGTGCCAATACCGTACGCGGTGTTGTGTATTGTCATCTAGAGATGGACATTCGTGACCCCTTTACATTCTCGTACTGGTCTTACCAAGTACACTATGACCCAGGACACTTGACACTATTCATGAGACAGGATCTTCCTGAGATATTCATGGTGATTCTGTATAGGATACAGGACTTGACAGAGATACTATATTCATAGATACTTTATGACTTGTTGCATTAGCTATGATCCCGCTTGACATGGACATGAGACGTTATGGTCATGAGATGTGTGGTTACATTGGGTGGGGAGAGATACACAGGCTCCAGGCTGTTTTATATATATCTACTACTATTGTGAGGTCGTAGACTCTCGTAGCAGAGCTAGACACATTACCGGTTATTACCGCTACCCGGCTCCCCGACACAGAGCTTGTTGTGGCTCTGCCTGAGTACTCGTGATGCTCTCATCTTGCATTTCACATAGATGGTTACATACTTATCCTATTTTTTCATTATTTGTTGTACTGCATTTATTTTGGCTTGTATTATCTGTACCTTGCTATGTCCCCTGAGGACCTGGATCCGGATTATGTCCCCAGGATTTGCAGACGAGATCTATCCCGAGGTATACGGGACCGCAGCAGGAGCTGATACAGGAGCTGTACCGACACCCGAGGAAGAGGTGTTAGCTGAAGACTTTTCCTGAGCATCCATGTTTCATGCTCAGTATTTATTTTATTCAGTCATTTATATTTTGGTCTGTTGAACCATTGTATCAGATTTTTATCGGGTTGTTCTCCGAAGCTCTTTGTTGAGACTGTTTGATGATTTATATTTCTTATATCTGTGGATCATATTTTATCTTGTGTGGATGAGATTAGTTAAGCCATGTTGTCGTAGACTTGATTTTATAGCTTAAGTACGCCCTGATGGATCCATTAAATTGGGTTTGTCCATCAGTGTGCTGCTGGCCATTGCCATGTGTCTAGTCCCACGATATTTTGGGACTGGGGCGTGACATAGTTTTTGTGGTGGCCCATGCAGGTCTACGACTAAATCGTTCGGTTTCAACTTAGGGACCGAGCAAGCTTGCCCTAAGGATAGAATAAGTTATAGGATCTCATCCACAACTGACTATGACTCATCCTCCTTCCAATCCATTCCGTTGAATATTGTATCCTGCTTGATTCATGTGACTTCTCATTAGTTCCTTAAGTATAGCCTTCTCCTAGAATATAGAAGTCCTTGTTGATAGAATTATAAGTAGGGTAACATTCCTATTAAGAGTACAGCTAGAGTGTTGATACCCCTCTAAGTTTAGAATATCTAGTGAACCCTAGAATTTCTTATCTCTAGAATTGGTTTACCATTACCCCTGATGTATTATGAAGACTTGAGAGTAGTATAGACACTACTAGAGTTAGTTAGAAGTTTTACCATAATGGTTGACCCTAGTGGTTGACCCCAGTTTTGAGGAACCAATAGAAATATGAGATCGAATGTTAGGACTGAACCTAATGTGCATAGTGAGATAGTGTTAAGATATAGGTTCGTATTGTGATATAAGCAGACAGTACCTTAGAAAGCCAAGAGCAATGTGTAGAATATTTTCCTAATCATACCTCAAACATAGCAACTAACATACCACTTTCCTTTAGAAAATCATGATGTTATCTAGAGCCCCATATTTTAATTTCATATGTTGTTCATCTGCGACCTTAACGTTCGCTAATGCGCAACGACTAAAATATGTTCTTCTTTCCTCCGTCTTTCAATTCGTGCCACCTGACACTTCTGATAGTAGGCCAAGTAATTTTATTCCTTGTTAAGGACCCATAGTTTGCTAGGATTATAGCTGTAGTCTTGAATTTGAAAATTTTGTGCTTGGTAGTTAGAGTTCGATAAGTTTGAGTTAATCTTGTAGATTGTGACCCGATGATTATCCCTTAGTGTTAAATCACGTAATTCGTACCCCCATCTCGATACAAGTTATCTTTCCTTTCCCTTGAGACTAGTAACCTGTCCATTCTCGCTATTGATACATGACTTATGAGCACTATGATTAAGACTTAAGATGACCATTACTTACGTGATACCATAGGAGACCCTAATAAGAGTTTCTGTTTTATTTACATGTGCAAGGTTATTTTGCAGGATCCTCTTAAGACTGTCACAGTATTAGTTTAATTCTTATAAGTTGGGTAGTATGCCTCACAACC